>JAJPUD010000271.1:709989-796864 GCA_023553655.1 Myrmecobius fasciatus | reverse complement strand
CTCTCTCTTTCTCTTTCTCTCTTCTCTGTCTCTCTCTGTCTCTCTGTCTCTTTCTCCCTCTAGTCTCTCTCCCTCTCTCCCTCCCTTCCCCTCTCTCTGTCTTTCTCAGTTTTTCTGTCTTTCTCTGTCTATCACACACACACACACACACACACACACACACACACACACACACTCACACACAACACAATTTTTTCTAATTTTTGGACTGTTTTTAGTCTCATGTGCTACAGAGCACTAAGTCCCAGCAAAGCTCTAAAATATGTTCAGACTTGTCTAATAGATTACTCCTTGCACTGACTCACCTTCACTTATTGTTCTTTCTCTCCACAGTTCCCAATACAGTATGAGGTCATGCTAAAAGCATGACACTTTCAACAGTAGGAGCTTCTAGTAGCCAAGGAATAGTTTGTCATCTCAATGTCCTCCTTTTTTTTTCCCTCTCAATTTTAGAGTGGAGAGGAGATATCAGTATTTCATCAATGGTTTCATCAATGTAAAGAACTCTTGATGTGGAAAAATCTCTTCATTCTTGCAGATGGGCAACTTGTCTAAGAGTCACTTGGATCACTGAAATGTTAAATGATTTTCCTCAGGTCACACATTTAGTGAACAGCTGGATAACCCAGTGGATAGAAAACACTGGATCTGAAGTCAAGAAGACTCATCTTTCCTAATTTAATTCTGACCTCAGACACTTAGGAGCTGTATGGCCCTGGTCAAGTCACATAATCCTGTTTGATTCAGTTTCCTCATCTAAAAAGAGCTTGAGAAGAAAATGACAAACTATTCTGGTATCTCTGCTGAGAAAACCTCAAATGGAGTCAATGAAGACTCAGACATGACTGAAAAAGAATTGAGCAAAAACACATTTATATGGAAAATAGCTCTGAACCTGGTTCTTACTGATGCTCAGGCCTCCCTCCATTGTTTACATGTCTGGTCTGTAATGTGACCATTCCATTCTATTGGATCTGATTCAATTCAATTCAATTTTATTTGATTCATTGAATTTTGTCCTGCTAGGATTAAAAAGTACTTACTCATTGAAATTCATATCATGAAGAAAGATGGAATGGGAGAGATTATGAACACATACATCACCCTTTTATGCCTGAATATACATGTATGTGTGTGTGTGTTTTGTGTATAATATAGGTGATTTCGTTGATGTAGAGAACTCCCAAGGAATAAATATTCTCTATCAATGTAGATCATCACTGGTTCAGAAACTTAAAATCTTACAGAGTTACCTTGGCATTTGAGAGGTTAAATGACAGTCACTGTCATACAATTATTAACTCATGTGTCAGAAACAGGCCTACAACGCACATCTTTTTTTACCCAGGTTTTCCTTGCCTCTATCTTTCTCTCTTTCCTTTCTTCCTTCCTTCCCTCCATCTCTGTCTGTCTCTGTCTCTCTGTCTCTCTGTGTGTGTCTCTAAATACACACAAACACTCCAAAATTATTTTTTGTTGTCCAGTTGTTTCTAACTCTTTCAGTTCTTTTGGACTCTTCATGATCCCCTTTGAGATTTTTCTTTCAGTGGCTTGCCATTTCCTTCTCCAGTTCATTTTTCAGCTAAGGAACATTGGAGCAAACAGGGCTAAGTTACTTGTCCAGGATCACACAGCTAGTAAATGTCTGAGGTCAGATTTGAACTCAGGAAGGGGAATCTCCCTGACTTCAGACCCATTGTGCCACTTAGCAGCCCATTACAATCATCCTGTGGACACTTTCAGATCAAATACTCCCTTGGGATAATGAAAAATAATTAAGCAAAAATATTGTATGTACTGATTATACCTGAAAATATCTACAATATTCTATCATAGTTCTCTGACTCTCTGATGTGTAGGGAGTCATGTTCCATTCATTATCTGGTTTTCAGGACCCTTACTCTTTTTTCTGATACACAAAACTGAATTCCTCAGGATTCTTTTCATTTTGGTTGTTATATTTATTGTGTATAATGCTCTTACAGCTCTATTTATATTGCTTTGAGCAGGTCACATAAATCCACATTTCTCTGAATTCTCTGATTGTTATACTAATTGTAAATAATGCTGTACTTATATTACTTTGCATCAAGTCACACAAATCTTTCCACATTTCTCTGAATTCCTTGATATTTGTTACTTTTTATGGTAATTTATAATACATCATACATTTTTTCATTCATTTCTTAACTGATGGGTGTCTACTTCATTTCTAGTCCTTGGTTAATACAAAGCATGCTGCTACAAATATTTTATTATAAGATGGACGTTTGTTTCTGTCACCTTCATTGGGGTAAATTTCTAGCAATAGAGTTACTTGATCAATGAATGCATCTGGGTATCTTGTAAACTTCTAGAGAAAAAGTTTTATATGGCCAAAGATATGCTTTAGAAATATCATTTTGGCAGATTGTGGAGGATGGATAGGAGAGAGAGGAAAGAATGGAAACAGGAAACCAATCAGGAAGTTGTTGCAATAATCAAAACAAGATATTATGAGGAACTGAATCAAGTTGGTAGCCATGTGAATGCAGGCAAAGGAATAGTGGAAAGTGATGCTATGAACATTCAATTGATAGGACTTGGCAACTGATTAAATATGTGGGTAAGGGAAAATAGAGGATCATGGGTGATTCTGAGCTTATGAATCTTGGTGACTAGAAAGATGATGGTAACCCTCAGAAGAAATGAGGGAAGATTGCTGAAGCAGTGCATTTCTGAGGAAAGATAATGAGTTTCATTTTGAACATGTTAAGCTTGAGATTCCTTAGTTGGAGACTGTCCAACCATCCAATAAGAAGTTGGAATTCAGAAGAGAGGCAAAGTCTGGATGCATAGATCTTTAATAGTATCTATGGTACTCTCATAACTTTGAATAATGATTCCAAAGGAAGCATAAAACATTTTGGAAAAGGCAACAGTATTTTTAAAAAATATTGAATGTAAGATGTTGCTCTTTCTGTATTGCCTGTCACTAATCACCATTACCACGGATATTTTTTTCCTCAACTTTAATAAATCCTCAGTTTCACAGCTTTTATGTCTCATCCATTTCAAATAATATCAGGATGAAATTTGGTATAAAAATTGCTAACAGTTTCAAATATTCCTGCATATATGCATATATACACATTTACACATGTGCAAATATTCTTCTAATCCATAAAACTTGCTTTGATTTATAGAATGGCAAAAAAAAGTAAATTATTTAGAACTTCAGATGCCTCATTGCATAAAAGATAAAAAATGATGGGTTACATATGTCTTCAATAGGAACTTAATGCCTTCTGGCGTTCGGAAAAATAATCTTTGCAGCAGCAGTCATAGCTAGCACTTACACAGTGCTTTAATGTTTGCAAAGTAAAAATTATCTCATTTTATCCTCACAATAACCCTGGGAGATAGGTACAATTGTTACCCCCAGTTTATAGATGAATCAACTGAGGTCCAAGCTAGTGTCTGAGATCAGATTTGAACTTAGGTCTTCTCCCCATCCAATAGTCTATCTATTCTGTCATTTACCTGCCTAAATAATAAAATTCAGAGATAAATACATAAAATCTGGCTATGGAGAGTGGAGAGTGCTTGAGGCAGTGTCTGCCTGCCTCAGAATTTCCAGGAAGCTCTGGAGAGTTAGAAGGACTCTTTTTTTTTTTTTTTTTTTTATCTGCCTTTGGCAAATTAGTAATAGCTCTTTCCTCCTGACCCTGATGTTGTCTCTACCTTTTTCCCTTTTAGACCTGCTTGGATAGTAGCCATGGATCCATAAAGCTAACCTTAGCATTGGCCTGAAACTTTCACTGTGTGTAACATTTCACACCTTGTGCAATTTATTTTCCTGCAGCCATCCTTTCTTAATCCCTTTTCTTTCCCCACTCCAGGTGTCTTTTTAAACTCCTTTATTCTGTTAGGAATGAATGTGATGTTATTAGGTATCCTGCCCATATGTCTCAAATTATTTTTAGTACTGAATGATTTGCAAATGGGTACAACGAGGAGGTCCAGAATAGCACTGAAAATCATCCTCCTTAAACTCTTATTTTTTTAGTGTAATTTTCATTTTTTAAAGTTTTATTTATGTTTTTATACCAGTCATTCTCTGATATCTATTTCACACTCAAAGTGAACTCTCTATTTTAACAAAGCAGTCGCAAACTGACTGACAAAATGACAGCAGGTTTTGGTATATATGACATTCTGTAGCTGTAAGCCTTCCCTCCTTTATTCACAGGACAGAACAATATTTTGTAATCTCTTCTGCAAGACCTAACTTGTCCATTGTAATCAATCTGAGTACTGCCTTGTGGAATTATGATTCACATTCTTGTATTATTATTTCTATTATTCTTCCGTTTATACTTTTATTCACTGTATATTAGTTCATATAGATCTTCCAAATCAAACTCTTCCTTTTCTGCTCACTGACATACATTCATTTGTTTACTGATCCATATATCTATTAACAAATTAATTGATAGAGAAAGAAACAGACTGAAAGAAAGACTGAAAGACAGAAAGAAAGATGGAAGGAAAGAAGGAAGAAGGAAGAAAGTAAGAGAGGAAGGAAGGAAGGAAGGAAGGAAGGAAGGAAGGAAGGAAGGAAGGAAGGAAGGAAGGAAGGAAGGAAGGAAGGAAGGAAGGAAGGAAGGAAGGAGAGGAAGGGAGGAAAGAAGGAAGGAAGGAAAAGAAAGAAAGAAAGAAAAAGAAAGAGAGGGAGGGAGGAAGGGAGGGAGGAAGGAAGGAAGGAAGGGAGGGAGGGAGGAAGGAAGGAAGGAAGGGAGGGAGGGAGGGAGGGAAGAAGGAAGGAAGGGAGGGAGAAAGGAAAGAAGGAAGGAAGGAAGGGAGGGAAGGAAGAAGGGAGGGAGAAAAGAAGGGAGGGAGGGAGAGAGGAAGGAAAGAAGGGAGGAAGAGAGGGAGGAAAGAAGGGAGTGAGGGAGGGAGAGAGGAAGGAAGGAAGGGAAGAACAGAGGAAGGGAGGAAGGAAGGAGGAACAATAGAAAGGGGAAGGGAGAAAAGAAGGAAGGGAGGAAAAGAGAGAAAGAAAAAAAGAAATAAAGAAAAAGAGAGAGGGAGGGAGGGAGGAAGGAAGGAAAGAAGGAAAGAAGGAAGGAAGGAAGAGGAGTAGAAAGGAGAAATAGAATGAGGAAGGGAGGAAAGAAGGAAGTGAAAGAAAGAAAGAAAGAAAGAAAGAAAGAAAGAAAGAAAGAAAGAAAGAAAGAAAGAAAGAAAGAAAGAAAGAAAGAAAGAAAGAAATGAGGAAGGAAGAGAGGGAGGGAAGGAAGGAAGGAAGGGAAAGAAAAAGAAAAAAGGAAGGAAGGAAGGAAGGAGAGAGAGGGGGAGGAAGATGGGTAGATGTTACTCTGTGCAAAACAAGTCAGTGTCTTAGATTGGATTTGTAAAAATGAAATGGGATACTTTGGCATCACAAAAGATCTTTGAGCAATGGATAATTAACCAAGGCTTAACCTTGTTTGTGGAGGGGATTACTGGTTGGATGCTAGTTGCACTAGAACCTTCTCTTAAGTCTCTTCCAAGATTCTGTAAATCTATCATTCTGAGAGAGGTCAAAGAAGATAAAAGTTATGAAAAGACCAACAGATTTGGTGATTCGAAAATCATTCGTGGACTTGGAAAGATTCATGTCAATACTGCGCTGCAGATAAAGGAACTACAGGAATCAAAGGTTGGAAAAGCAGATCTGAAGTCAGAAAGGCCTAAGTTCAAATGTGTCCTCAGACACTGTCTAGCTTTGTGAGCTTGGACAAGTTTTTTCATCTCTGTTTTGCCTTAATCCACTGGAGAAGAAAATGACAAAACTCTCAGTACTTTTGCCAAGAAACCTGATGGAAAGAATGGTTCATTGGGTCACAAAGAGTCAGATATGACTGAATGACTCAACAACAATGGAGAAAAACCAACTGTGGTATGGAAGACTAACTCAAAACTTCCCAAAAGTTATTGTCACCAAATGGCCTGGTCTGACTTGAAACATAGTAAGGTTCCCCTCCCTGGACATCTTAAAGCCAAGTTTTTTGCAGATCAAGGATATCGTAAAAAGGTGTTTCTAGGTTAAGGACATGTGGTATTAATTCTGATACTCTTTGGGCTTGTAGAATCCTATCTAATTTAAAAGGAAATATATTATCAAGTTTTAAATATGCAAGTCATATAGTAAATGCACCAAATATTCTGGCTGGTTCAAAGGAAAATAAAATGGCAAATACAGGATCCCATTTTACCTGTTTGCATATTCAGTGTCTAAAGTTGTTCCCTTTTTTAATGGTCAAAACCAAAGTAGCAATTAAGATGAATACGTGTATAGATGAGTGTGGACTCACACAAGAGATAGAGGGATGTCAAGAAAAAAGACAAGAAAATATACTGAGAGCATTTCTAATGCCAGCCTAATTCTGAATTGAATAGGATGCTTTCTTCAAACATAACCTTCCCTGGATATCTTGTCTAGCTATTTTTAAGAAAAGAAATGCAGGGATAGGACAAAACATACTAAAGTTATGATCATAGAAGCAAAACCCTCACATGAAGACTTCTTGAACACAACCTTGGTATCAGAGTTACAGAAAAGTTTCCTTTGTGAATAGAGAAGATTGAGCAAAACTCAGGCTTGCTCCTACAACAAGAAAATAGATTAGTCAGATCAAGTTCCACACCTAAATCCCTCATTCTCCCTAACACAGACCCAAACAACCATGGAAGGAAATTCCGAAGAATTATACAACCCATATGAAAAGATGGATAAAGAGGCAATTTTAGAAGTCTTGCCAGGAAAGAGAAAATCTGTTTCTATGACATAATCTTTATTTTCTGAGCACCAACATGACTGGTATAGTATAGATTACATATTTTCATTCTCCTAAAATCAAGCTGACTGATTTAAAAATTGCCAGCATCAACTGCACTGGTACCTAAATGCTAAAGAATTGAAATGTTGATATGACCTCAACCATTCAAAAAAGAGTTCCCACCATCTTGCCATTCAACAATCACACCAGTTCTTATTATGTGACCTTTTTTTCTTCTCATACAATTCTTAATTACAGTTTTCATTGCTCTTCTTTGCAGTTCCTCATTGGTTCTGTTAGCTATCATTAATATCATTATTATATTGCAGGTTGATCATACCCATGAGGAGGGAGAAAGAGAGAAATAGAGAAAATGGAGAGAAAGAAATTTTTATTGAACATGTGCCAGGCACTATGCCAAGTATTTTATAAATATAATTTCATTTGTTCCTCAAAACAATTCTCAGATGTAGGTGCTATTATCATTATTATTATTGTTCTCATTTTATAATTCAAACTAAGTTAGGCAAGTTAAATGACTTGCAAAGTGCCACTAGTAAGAGTTTGAGGTCAGATCTGAATTCAGGTCTTCCTGGGGACCACTGCACCACCAGTTCTCAATGGGTCTGTCCTTTGCCTTCCATGGTCCTCATTTTTTATTCTTTGGAGGTAGCTGCTTTCCATACATCACTGCTTTCTAGTAACTCTAATAGAATGCTAGTATTGAAAGGATGGGACTTGCTTTCATTGAAAGCTTAGGGTCACTAAAGGAGCTTTGTCGTTTTCTCAAAGCAACCTGTTCTCCTTTTGTTCAACTGCTTGACCAGCTCATTGCCCATCTGTACTGTCTGTCCCCAATACACATACTGGCAGCCCATCTCTCTATGGCACTAACTTCAATAGCCCCACTCCTAATCACTAATGCTGGATAGTGATTAAAAGTAGTACTCCCCGCATCCTCTCTCCCCTACCCCTTGTGACCAACTGCTGCTGTTCCTACTCTGGCATCCAGCCTCTCCATGTAATTCCTTCACTCTAAAATTGTGTCAGTCCTGCCTCCTATGTTGGCTTGGGTCACAGGGACTGCTCTCCTCAGGGTCCTCAGCAAAGGAAAATGCTGGTGACTTCTGTCCCCATCATCCCTCAAAAGCTATTCTCAATCACAGATCAGCAGAATGTCAGAGCTGGAAGAGACTTTAGAAGTCATCTAGTGGTCCATTCTCATTTTACAGGTAAAAGCTCAGAAAGGATAATAAATGGGAAATTGGTAGCACAGTAGATCAGAGTGTCTGACCTAAAGTCAGGAAGACATTATCTTCCTGAGTTCAAATCCAGTTTCAAATAATAACTGTATAACACTGGGCAAGTCACTTTATCCTGTTTGCTTCAGTTTTCCTCATCTGTAAAATGAGTTGGAGAAGTAAATGGCAAACCATTCCAGTATTTTTTGCCAAGAAAATTTCAAATGGGATCACAGAATTGGACATGAGTGAAAAACAGCTCCACAATGAATAAATTGGACAGTTGGAACTTGAACTCAAATGTTCTTATTCTAATTTCAGTGCTGTTTCTACCACAGTTCACCTTCTCCCATATGATTGCTGTAAGTACATTACTTGGTGAATGCTTCCCCTTCTATTACTCTTTCTTATTCTTTCCTGTTTTTGTCACACTAATGAAACTGTTCAACCATCCAAATTTGCCCCTTCTCCCATTTTCTCTATTTCTTAGGATGATATCATCACCTTCCAAATCATTCTTGATTCAATTCTTTTTCTCCAGACTTCCTCTCTCCCTTTTCCATTAAGATCCTTCCCACCTTGGAGATACCTGAAGTACATTCTCCTGAGATGTAAGTGGGACCTTATCCATGCTCACTTCCTTGGCTTTCCATTCATCTCCACCTTCTCCCAGTAGTCTTGTCCCCTCCAGAGTGCTCACCCTCAGACAATGCCATTTTTATCTCCTTTTTATTTTTCTTCCTCTTCATTCACACCCTGGTAGAGACTTTCTACAGAGGTAAAGGTAGAGACTTTCGAATAGCAATAACTTGATTTTATTGCTTGTTTTTCTTGATTTGATTATGGTTCCAGAAATAGAAAACAATAGAAGAACTTCCTTTAAGGATCTTTTGGACTCAGAATTAGGGGGAAAATGGATAGGGATATTGCTGAATTTTGTTTATTTGTTTGTTTTAATTGTATTGAGAACGGAAGGGAAAACACAAGAAATATTGTGGAGTTAGAACAGACAAGACTTAGCCGCTTATTAAATGTAAAGAGTGAGAAAGAAAGAAGAACCAAGAACTAGATTTTGAGTCTGGATAACTGGGACCATAGTGGTGCTAGCAACAGAAATCAAGAAGTCAGAAAGTGTGGCAAGTTTTAGGGAAAAATGTGGTAGTCATCAACACAGAATTGATAATTAATAGGAACTGATTGGATTAACAGGAGAAGTAGATCTTGATAAGCAGATTCTGGGGATAGGTGGGGGAGGTGATTGTCATGTTTAGGGTATTTGTAGAAGGGATTGGGAAAGAATGAAGGAGAGGAAAATAAGAATAAGAGAACCTAATGGAAGAAACTTGAACAGTAGAAATAATACTGAATTTGAAATCAGAGAATCTGGGTTAAATTTAACTCTGCCATTTACTACCTATAAGATCTTGAGCAAGGCTTTATCAGTTTCTCCATCTTTGTTTAAAAAAAAAAAGTGGGTTGGACTTGACCTAGAGTTTCTTTGCAACTGTGAATCTTTGATCCTACAAACCCATAAACCTGGGGGGTGCAATGTCATAGACTCCCAGGTCTGAGAGAATTTCTTAAAAGAGGGAGTGCTCAAGAAGAATGTGGACAGAGGAGATGGAGAGCCATTTAACTTGGTAATAAAGACATCATTAAGATTTTATCCAGAACAATTTTAGTGGGGTGGCAAGCACAGGAGAGAGAAAGCAGGCTGTAATTAAAGTCAATTCATTTCAACAAGCATTTATCAAGTTCAGGACTCTGTGTAGAGTCCTAGGCACTGGAGGTGATGCAAAGTTTAGATAAGACATGCCCCAGCCCTCATGGAGTTTACCATATGGTAAAAGACTATGGACAATACAAACATCTCCTATAACTAGGTACTTAAACCTCTTTAAACTGGCTAAGTAGAGACCTCAATACCAGACATCTAAGATGAATAAACAGAGCCAGATCTTTTCTATTCACCACTCAGCCTCCCCCAACAAAGGACAGACTCCATAATTCTCCATTGCTAAAGCTCTTGTCCTGTGATTATTTTCTGCCGTACTGAAAGAAAGGGGCCTTAAAAAGGTTTCCAATTTCTCCCTTCTGCCTTTAAATTTTAGCCCCTGTGTCAGCTAATGGAAAATAAAATGGTTGGCATTTCACTAACCCCTTTTTGTCCCTTAAACAAGATCTCAACAGTGTTCCCTAGATTTCCTCTTTTTTTCTACATTATTCAGCTTACTGAAGTTTTCAGAAACTTTTCTGTGTCTTTGTTAAGATTCTAAGAGATAGATAGAAGTTGGACCTGTTGATTCCATCCATTGATATAATTTCCTCTACTAATGCAGGTTGCATGACTTGTTATCTAGTTTCTTAAAGAACTGAGGGGTTAAGTCATTTGTGGAGCAAGGATACAAAAATTTATTAAGCACCTATTAAGTGCTGGGCAGCCATCCTAAATTCTTCACAAATATTATCTCTTTGGGTCTTGGCAATCCTGAAAGATGGGTGCTGTTATTATCCATAGTTTACAGTTGAGAAAACCAAGGCAAATAGAGGTTAAATGACTTTCCTAAAATAACACAACTTTAAGTGCACTCACATCATGCTAATTCTAAACCTAGCCTTCTATTTACCCTGCTGTCATTTGTCTATACATTATTCCAAACTTCTATTTAAGCTATGTTAATCATTTTTTTCTTTTTTTTAATCAACTTTTTTCAAAAAAACAGATTAAGCAATATTGAATTATAAAAAGATGATGATTACATTAATTACCATCACTCTATGTGGTAGAAAAGTACAGTGCCCAAAACATAGACTCTAAGGTCATGAGAATCCTGACTCAGCTACTTACTACCTGTGTGACTGTAGACAAACCCTTTTATCTCTCTCAGCCTCAGTTTCCTTATCTGAAAGATGTGGTCAAACTATTAGACTTCCATAGTGCTGCTGGCTCTAAATCTATGATACTTTATAAGAAAGCTTTTTCTGGTTTAATTACTTTTTATCATGATGAAACACTGAGTCTCAGAAGGATGAATTTTAAATTTTACACCAGTTATGTTAAACTCATATGGAAATGGAAGCCACTAATCCCTGCAGGCTACATATTGAATTAGAAAACTATCTATTAACATTACCTTTGCCCTATTACATTTTTATTTAGTTTGTTAAATATTTCCCAATTACTTTTTTTTTTTTTTTTTTTGCTTTTTGCTGAGGCAATTGGGGTTAAGTGACTTGCCCAGGGTCACACAGCTGGGAAGTGTCTGATTTGAACTCAGGTCCTCCTGACTTCAGGGCTGGTGCTCTATCCACTGCGCCACCTAGCTGCCCCCCCCCCAATTACATTTTAATCTGGTTTGGATCATACTGGGTCACTTGTTTGATATCTCTGCTCTAGACTTTCATGTGAATATTTTTGTGGTTGCTTTTTTCAAGTCATTCCAGAAAGTAATTCACAGAAGCAGGTTCAGTGTTAAACGCTATGTGACAAAGAGTGAATTTTGGAAATGAGATGGGAAAAGGCATATTTCACATAAAAGATGAGATTGTTTGTTCTGACATCAGGTATAGATAATACTGGGAGGGAAAGTAGTGACTTCTTCTTTTGAAATGAATAGGACTTAATGAATAACAGAGGGAGAAAGTCATCTCATGCCCTGTAGGTTCAGGGAAAAAAAAAAATACAAGTACAGAGTTTGTTTTCTTGAAGCTGCCATGGCTTTGAATGATTATTTTGGAAAATGTAGTCTAAGAACTCCTAACCTTTTTTTCTACTATAAATAACTCAGTTTATTGCCAAAGCAAACTTCCTAAAGTTTGTCCTGATGCTCCAGTGAAAATGTGCTGAATTGGACTTGGGAAACCTGAATTTGAATTCTGCCTTATATATTACTTCCCTTACTAATTGTGTGATTCTGGAAAAATCCCTTAAATTTCTCTAAACTTCAGTATGCTCGTATGCAAAATCACAAAAATTATACTTGAACTGAAGAGAAAAGATTGTTGCCAGATGTCCCATGAAACTTAATAAAATTTTAATTAAGTACAATGCATTGCACTGGGCATATGACCTCAAATTACATTCCACTTTGCAGAAAGTGCTTTGTAAATTATAAAGTTCTATAAGAATGTGAGTTATTATTATCCTGTCACTCTGCTATTTCTGTTTATCTATTTATTATATTTAGAGTGATATAAATATAGATATAGATAGTTAAGGATATTTATTGGCTTCCTTTTTGTTGCCTTTGGATAAATCTAAACTTTTTCATCTTGGCATTCTAGACTATCTATAGATTCCAATTTACCTTTTAAATACTGTCTGATAGAAATCCCATTCACAATATTTCTGTCTTATCTATATTGTTCTCCTTTCTATTGCCTTTTCTTGCTTTCTTCCATCTCTGCTTCTCTCTTTAACATTCTCCATGCTTGGATTGGATATGTCCCATCTTCATTCATTGAATTATCTCCCTTTCTTGTCTATCCTGATACTTCCTTCCCTCCTATAGAACTCACTCTCTCCAATATCAAGGTTATTTATGTATGTCTCCCCCTCCCAGCAAATTGTAAACTACTTGAAAATAAGATCTCATGTTTTATTTATACTATGCCTATACCTAATACAATCTTAGATATAGTAAGTTCTTATAAATGTTAACTGTAAACTCCCTGAGGGTAAATAATGTGCCATCTAAGCTTTATAGCTCCTCCAAGGCTGAACATAGTGCTCTGCACACTGCAGGTGCTTAATAAATGTGTTTCTGCATAACTACCTGGCACTTAACCACTTTCTATTCATTTGAAATTATTCTATCTATATTTCTTTTGTATATATTAATATATGTACTTTTCTTTTTCTCTTGGAATGGGAGCTCTCTGAGTATAGGAATTGTTTTAATCTTTTTTATTTATATGCCCTGTCCCTACCACATAATGGACATTTAACAAGTGCTTGCTCATCAGTGGATTGATTGTGTTGATTTAATTATTTGTTGATTAAAGGAATAAAAATCTTCTACCTCCCTCACCAGGAATCTGAATTTTGATTCAGAAATATAGTAGGAAATTTTCTATTACTATCTCAAAGATAGCATGTTACATATATACCACCCTCTTTTTTTGGTATAAATTTCATTAATATGCCGATTAACTTTGATTTATAACCAAAAAACTGTGAGCTTAACATTCTTTTTTGCATTTTGTATTTCAGTTTTTCTCAGATTTGAACTGTCTTAAGATTGTAAGAATTTTCTTTAAACTTATTTTAGCTGCATGAGGGAATCAGAGACATCTAGGTGTCCTGTCATTTCTACTTTAATTAATTTGAGAACTATATACATACAAATACACATATGTATACATGTATGTATATATCTGTGTATTATCTATATAAATATGTATGCAGAAGAAAAAAAGAGATGTTGGCATGAAAAGTTTAAAGGTATTTTTATCTAAAATTTCTTTTCATCTTTCCATTCCACTTTTTGATATGAGACCACCAAACTTCCCTAAAGGGTAAGCTAAATGAGAATTCTAATTAAAAACATTGAATGGCCATGTTATATCCAGGCTCTCATATATTCATGGACCAGTCTCATTCAATACTTTGCCAGAAGTCTGGTCATATTCTATTAGAGATGGCACCAAGCACTCTTGCTGCATCATCATTATTATAGTGATCATCATCATAATCTTCTTCCTCTTCCTCTTCTTCCTCTTCATCATCATCACCTTACCATTAAAAATAACATTAATCATAATATCAATTATTTATATAGAGTCTTATAGTTTATGAAGCACTTCACAAATATTTCACATTTATCCTCACAACAATCCTGGGATAGTAAACAAGATATCATGTAAGACACCATACAAGATACAGAGCAAAGCAAAAACTGAGACACTGCTATCTGCCTCCATTATTTTAGATGAATGGAGAAAAGTCATAGAAATAGGTGGTACTGTGGGAAAAAAAAAAAACACTCTTAGCCCTCAGGGTCTGGGGTGAAATTCCACCTCTGATGTTTACTAGCTGACCAAAGACAAATCAATTAACTTCCCTGGGCCTCCATTCTCTCACATATAAATTGAAGGAGGATTCTGAGGTTCCCTTCACCTTTAGGTCTATAATTTTATGATCCTATGGGCCACATGAGAGGAATACTTCCTGAATTTCCAAGGCAATACATATCCTAAATCTGGGGGACTTGTTGTGGAAGTAATTTTTACTGAACAAGCAAAATGAAACACCAAAAGAGGCTCGCTGTGGAAGCCATAGTTACTCATCACTCACCAATGACTGGTCCATGCTCCTTGCTCTGCCGTGAGCCTTCTAGTCGGTATTACCTCCTCTGGCTGCCATCACACTCAAAGCAGAACAATTACTCTCAATTTAATTCACCAGGTCACTGCCTTTCTCTGCAGTTAATCACACTACTAACACTAATTACATAGTACCGATCACTTTGATGCTATATTTTATTCTCATTTGTCTTCTTTCTCTTCTCCAAGGGCATTGCCTCTAGAAATAATTGAGGGCTCTTTCATTGGAAGCTTTCTTCCAAGCACTTACCACAATGCCTAGAATTTAGTAGGCACTTAATAAATGCCCATTGATGGACTGACACTGAAAATATTGTAAAGGGATTAGTTGAGCAAGACAAGTTTTCCTAAAGATGCCTCTCAATTCAGAGATTCTATGAGTTCAGTTTTCAAAGGAAAGCTTTAGAAACCATCCATATAAGTAAATCTGCACACATTTATTCTTGCTTGGGCACAAAATGTCCTACATGGCTAGAATTTATGAAAATTAAATTTGTATAGGTTTTATTTGTTCTATTTCTCTACACATGAAAAATGTTGTATAAGAGCCAAAATGAGGACATTTTATGTCTCTACCAAAAACTGCACCCACAGCAAGAAAACTGGAATATATCCTTAGTTGAAAATGAGAATGGAAAGACAGGGACCCTGAGTTGCAGGTATGAAGCCTGCTAAAAAAACAAAAAAAAAGATACTGTGTAGAAGCTGGAAAAGAAGGAAGAATAGAAGTTCCAAATATTTATTAACTTTTTATTTTAAATAGCCTGACTGTTAAGTTCTATAATTTCTATACTATGAAAGGCTTTTAAGCAGGAATATGCTGATAAATGTTTAACACCTGACTGGAAAAGAAAATATATACATGACACACTTTTAAATTTAATTTAGATTATTAATGTTTTCTCCATCACTTTTTGATGAAAACCATCAAAACAATAAATCAAGCCCTGATCTATAGGAAAAGGCTGGTTCTCCCCAACTTATAGTTCTAGATATAAGCTATGGACAGAGTAATCGATATGACATCATATGATATGAGTTCAGATCTTGCCTATTCTACCTATTACTTGTGAGAACTCAAGTTTGTTAGTTGTTTGGTCTCTCTGGGATATGAGGGAATGGACTAAATGACCATTTCTACTTCTGTGATCCTTGAAATTCCATGGTCTTCCCTTATTGCCTAATGTCATTAATTAATTCTTTGGAAACATGACAAAAATTATGAGGAAATTAATTCCATATGAATAATACTTTGACGATGAGAAGTAGACTAACAGTGGAGTATACACAGCTGAGTAGGACTCCTGGAGTAGCTTGGATCCTTGCCAACCATCCCATTCTCATCTTTAGCAGCTGGTGAATGACAGGACACTACATTTTCACAATACCATAAACTGAATTTGGTTATGATATACTTTATGATATAAAACAACTTTGGTTAAGATAGCAGAATGTATATGCATATATATATGTATATATATATATATATATCTGTTTCATTCTACTTTTTTAGATTTCTGGACATTTTCCTGGCATTATGGATAATGTGCTTCACTTGGAGTCATGAAGACCAGATTTCAAAATCACCCTAAGACTATGCTAAAAAAAAAAAAAAAAAGATTAGCTCTGTTACCCTGTGTATATAATTTTTTTTTCTCAATCTCAGTTGTAAAATGAGGATCATAACAGCCGTTAATGCTGTAGGTGGTGAAAATCTAATAATAGTATATGTAAAGTGTTTTGCAAACTTAAAGTACTATACGAATGCAGTTATTATTATTGTTGTCATTGTTATTGTTATCTTATATGTGTTCAATCCCATGTGACTATTGAGTCAGGATAAAATTAGAAATCTAAGTCCTAATTAATACAAATAGCGAATCCTATAAATTGGTTGAATTGTTTAAATTCTCACTGTATGTTTCCATTGACTGGAACTTATTGCTTATTTTACACAGTTACAACTTGGAATAGTGTGAATTATAATAGATACGACTTTATTCACATTAATCCTAGCTGTGAACTTCTTTGGTTCATGGGAAGGTATGGATGGATTGCTATCCACACCATTGCAATGAATATCCATGCCAATGAGATCATAGGTCTATTGACATCTTTCAGTAAACTTGACATTTATAGAAAGATAGAACTGTTATACATTGAACCAAGAGGTTTTATTTTTAGTTCAATATGTTTGCTTAGTATGTTCAGATAGAACTAGCAGACCCTTTAAAGAAAAATTGCTTTTACCAGCAGTCGATTTGACTGACAATCAAAATTCCACAAAAGAATTTAGTTGTTCTTGTAGTTCCTAAAATGTTCTAAGTGGACCCAATAAAAAGGCAGAGGAGACCAGATGACTTCTACCCCATAGAAAGCCAGCAGCCCCAAAGACAGTGAGACATAAATAGAAGGGACAATTTGACATAAGAAATGCTCTCTCTTATTCCATCATCATGACTAATCCCCTTTTGACTCAATATAGTCATAGAAATGAGGATGAGAGTCAGGCACTCTGTTGCAGTCTTTGAGATCACTTCAATTTCAAGTTGGCATCAGATGGGAGTGGATGCTCAAGTGTTTTATTCTATCACCAACTACAATGAAAATAGAAAAGCATTTCCTTTCTCTTACTTTTCTTCCCTCAAATGCAAAACAGAACCAAAGAAAAAGAAAACACTTGTAAATATAGAATCAGTAAAACAAATTTCTGCTCTATGTCAAAAAATGTATGTCCTATTCTGGATCTTAATTCTATCAATCTTTTGACAGAGTGTGGGTAGTTCTCTGAAGTTGCAGCAGGTCATTGCATTGATCTGAATTCTTAAGTCTTTTCTTTACAATATGGTTGTTACTAGATTAATATTTGTCCTAGTTTTCCTCATTTAACTCTGCATCTGTTCATGTATATTTTTCTAGTTTTTTTGAGACTATTCTTTTCATCATTTTTTATACTACAATAATAATAAGATACATTCATATGCCTAGTTTTAATCCATTCACCCAATTAATGGACACTCCTCTTGTTTTGCATTACATGAATCTTTTTACTATGTCTTTGGTCTCTTTAGACATAGGCCTATTATTAAATCAGGAGGTATGATGTTTAGAAAGAGTGGGGAAGTTTCTAAATTGCTTTCCAAACAGCTGCACCAATTCACAGTAGCAAACACTTACTAAATGATCCCAACTTACCAGATACCAACCTATTTTTCTGGGAATACAAAGTAAAAAAAAAAAAAAACCCAAAATAGACCTGCCCTTAAGAATCTTATATTCTACTATGGAAATACAACATGTGCAGAGAAAGAACTTCAAGAAAAATTTGATACAAAACAAATATAAACCTTTACTAGTTTTGCTCAACTGTATTCTATTGTATTTACAATCTCTGTCATTGTGATAAATAACATCTTATAAGCTTTCAAAATCTGATTGGCTGATCATGAAGAGGCATCTGTGTATATATAGTCCAATATTCCAGCCTCTCTCTTCCTGTCTTAAGATGCTGCAATGATTCAGACCCCTGCTTGAATTTAGCCCATTGATATCTATTATATTAGGTCAACTCCATGTAAATGACACTTTCTCCTGAAGGTACTTTAGAATATGCTTCAAATCATAATTTATAAGTACAATGATTATACTCAAAAACAAACAGTAAAAGTTTTAGAAAGAAAATCTTCAGTCGATGTAATCTCACCAAGTAACGAAATTAACAATAAGAACCAAATCCCAAAAGAGTGATAGGAGTAAAACTTCCCGTACAATGGCAATAACTAAAATAAAAAACCCATAAAAAATGTGGTTTGAAAGAGTTACAGAAAAGTTAGCTTCTCCTTAGCTTATTTACCAGAGAGAAATGGGCTTTTGGTATAAACCCCTATTGCAGAACAGTTCACCAAAGATACAAACAAATGAAAGAAAAATTTGGGACTTTTCCTCTGCTAAAGTTCTACTCATCCTGTATTAGGATATTTAAAAAGTACCTCGCTTCTTGAAAGTCCTTTTGGTGGAACACAAGCCCTGACAGATCCTGTCAAACTAGAACAATTTTAAGCCTGGACCTAGTTCTGAGATGTTATGTCTTGTTATCTGAGAGCAATCTAGCTAAAATTTGGAGAGGCTTATCATCTCTCTGGTTATCACAGGGTACTGAATTGTTTAGCCACAATAACTTTGAAATGCCATCTACTAAATTATAAAGATTTCAAATCTGTGTTTGGGAAGAGTCAGTCAATCAATAGCATTAATTAACATTATTAGGAATAATGTTAGGCATTGTAAGGGTTAATGTTGAAGAATTACCCACACATATGTTATGCAAATAAAATAAAATTTTCAAAAAAAAAAAAAAAGAATTAGACCAAGGTCATCCAATTGAAATCCAAGATTCTTTTTCATTGGAAGTATTCTAAATAAAGGCGGATTATTGCTCATGGGACATATTGTGGAGGAGATTATTGTTGAGACACGGATTGTACCAGATGAGCACTAAGGAGCTGGTCATTGAAATCAATGTCTTTATTTTATGGTTAAGGATGCTGAGGTCAAGGAAGATTCTCAGTCACTCAATAAATATTTGCTAAGCATCTACAGTGTACCAGGTCCTAAGGATACAGAAAAAAAGAAAATCAGAAACAAAATAAAAGAAAAACTGTCTAATGGGGGGGGGATGGGAGTTGATGAACACATAAACAAGGATGAACAAAAGAATTAGACTGAATGAATTGTGGAGCTGTCTAAGTCACTTGCCCAAGATCATGCAGCTATTTAACATTTAAAGGTGGGATTCAAATACAAGTCTCCTTGATTTCATATCTACCTCACCAGATATTACCTCGTTCTGCCTTTCCACATGGAAAACTCTTTCCGGGTCTGAAATTCTAGATTCTGTGATTCTGATTCTGTCTAATCCTCTTCTTTGGCTGGATTATGATATGATCAGAGTCGCACAAATTCTTTTTTAGTTGTTATTTTCATTTTTTTTTTCAGGAGTGCCCTACCCTTTACAACCCCATTTGGGATTTTCTTGGCAAAGATACTAGAATAATTTGTCATTTCCTTCTCCAACTTATTTTGATATATGACAAACTGAGATAAACAGGGTTAAATCAGTTGCCCAGGGTCACACAGCTAGTAAGTACACGAGGCAAGATTTGAACTCTGGAAGATGAGTTCTCCTGACTCAAGAAGATGAATTCTCTTGAATCCATACCAGGCCCTCTATCTACTGTATCACACTTTAAAAATTAGAGGATCTGTAAAACAGCTTCATTATATCAAGCTGATGTTTGGTCTCAATCAAGAGTTATGAATTTAAGTCTCTTGGAAACCAAATGGATCATGAAATTTCTTACTTCTATCTGAATCCCTAACTGTCCTCAATTATGTTCCATGGATCAAAAGGGGAGTTAAAGCCACTTTTGTATTTGGGTATCACAAACCATTCTTAGAGAAGTAACATAAAACTTGCCTATGAGTCAACCACTTTTAAAAAATGGCAGTTTCCTATACAGATCCTAATACTATTCAATACCATTCTTTTGAGACCACTTGTAAGAGTTTGATAGGAACGGGCACAGAGAAAATAAGTTAGATTATAGTCCTAATGTGAGGAGGGAAAGCAGATCATCTTCCTGTTTGAACTTAATTCCTCTTGTTAACTAAGTGCTAAGCTGTTATTGCCAATTTGGTTTCAACACATTCTAAATTGAGTACTCTGAAGCAAAGTTCCATTTTTTCTCCCTGAGTTACAATGCTATGTCAAAAAGAGTGGCTTCCTTAGTACAAATTGCACTAGAATATGTACTAGAATTTTTAAAAATTCTAGAATTTTTTAGAATTAAAAAAAAAATCACAAGCTCTAAAACTGTACCTTACATAAAGTGTCTTCTTTCCATAGTATCTTTGTATTCTAATATAATAAAATATAAGCCTCTTCAGGGCAAGAATTGTCCTTGTTTTGCCTTTCTATCTAAGTTCATGCTACAATGTCTTACATAATGCCTATCTGTTACAATATGCCCATGTTGAATAAATAGAAGAATGAATGCCAAAAGAAAAAGGCATAATTCATATTAGATTTACTTAATTGGTGGTGATGAAGAGTAGCACGGTACCAATAACAGAGTATGGGACTTGGAAGAAAAAGGTTACATCCTACACAGATATGACTATCTGTGTGACCATGAGTTGGTTACATAAACTCTCTGTACTTCCATTCCCTTATCTATCCATGAGACTAGTAGCACCTACAGTAGTTACATCACACAGTTTTTGTGTGATTCAAATAAGATCATGGGGTATAACTTCACAAATCTTAAAGCATCTAATAAAAAAAAGCCTGCTGTCATTAGTCATCATGCAAGAATAAATCATCCAATCATCCAAACACAAAACAGAAAAGGTCACCCATCCCCACCCATTTGCTGATGACCAACCTTCCTGCTTTAAATAATGCAAAGACATGTATTTTCTACCAAGTGTTCTGAAAATCACAAATAAGTTGCCAGGTACACTGGGGGAAGGGCTACCCCTTAACCTCCAGGGACAAGGCTCATTACCTTGTTCCAGGGTAGGAGTGAGTATGGAAGAGCTGCTTGGTACTATAGAAATTCAAATAACAATAAGAACAGAAACAGCAAATCCCAACAGAGCCCTGTTATGCATGAACTGATTTTGTTACCTTATGTTTTCCTTTTTGTTTTACCAAAAGGAGAAAAATAGAGTCTGGCATGACAAGGAAAATAGATGTTTTCTCACAGAGTGTTTGGGGGTATTATTGGGAAAAAAAAATCTAAGGCTCTCCTTTCCCTAGGGACATCCATCATTCCAAAGGGACTCATCCACCCATCCCATTCCCATAGTGAAAATAATTCCAAACTACAGAATTCTGAGTATTGATGCTATTGGTCCCTTGAAAAAAAAAATCCCAGGATGCTTTTCAGAGAGCTGCTCCAATAGAAAGAATCAGAATAATGGGGAAGTGGAGGGTGGAAACAAACCATACCTAAAGGAATGAGAAAAGTCATTCTCTGGAGGCTACTTTCAGGACATTCAACTTCAGAGTCTATGCCATTCAATTCAATAAACAGAGAGTTTAACTTCTCTGTGCCAGAGGATTGATATGATGAACACTTAGTACAGAAAGAAAGAAATAAAACAGCCCCATCTTTCAGTAAACTTACACTTTACTGGATCTTCTTGACCACAGTCCAGAGTTCCAGGAACTCTAAGCATTGTGGCCTTGAGCCCTAAGCAATACCAATGGAGAAAGTATACTGCCCAGAGTCAGAAAGACCCTGGAAGTCTGTTTTTGACATTTAACTTTGAAACCTTGAGGAAAGTTAATCCCCCAAAGTCTCCGTTTCCTCATTAGAGTAAGTATCTAAATTGGAATAATATCAGAGTTGTGAAGATGAAAAGATCATGAAGCAAATTACTTTCTAAACTTCAAAGCACAATATAAATAAGAATCATTATTATTATTATTATTAAGCATTGCCAGTGGATTAATGACTGGATGGGTGATCATCTACTATATGTATGAGGGGCACTGGGGGTGTCAGGACAGGGTATAATTATTGGAGTCCCAAACATAGAGCCAGAATAAGCAGAATTTGAATGCCAGCTCATGCACTTAACCTTGTGTGACCTTCGACAAGCCACTTTAAGGATCTAAACTTCTTCCTCTGTTAAATGGAAAAATAATAGTACTTACCTTCCAGGTTGGTTGTATAGATCAAATAAGATATCACATGCAAAGTGTTTTGTATATCTTAAACTGCTTTATAAATGTGAGATGTTAGTATTTCTATATATTTTATTAAGAAAAAAAGTAGGCCGATTAATCATCCTAGTTCTTCAATTCAGGTTTCAAAGAACATGATAGCATCTCCATTTAAAGGTATAATAGTGAGATAGCAATTTCAATTCAATATTACCTACTTTTAATAAGTGGCTGCTGGGTGTAAAGCCTTATATCAAGTTCTAAGAATCCATGATTCCATCGATATCAATGTGGCTACTGTGTTCCAAGATAACTTCCCATGAGGAAACTTCCTCAATGAGACAGATAAGTCCCTGTCTGGCAACTGAAACTCTTCAAGAGTTGCTTGAAGCACTAGCAGGTTTGGGAAGTTGTCCAGGACACAGAATTAATGCAAGTGCATACCTGATGCAGCAGGTAGTATAATGGATATATTGCTGAGTCTAGAGTCAGGAAGACCTGAATTCAAACCCAGCCTCTGGCACTTACTAGCTGTGTGACTCTAGAAAAGTAATTTATTCTTCCTCATCGTTCCTCATCTGTAAAATGGGGGTAATGATAGCACCTACTGCCAGGATTCTTATGAGGATGAAATGAGGTATTATTTGTAAAGTTCCAGTACCTGGCAGATAAGGAGCACTTAGTCAAGATTTCCTTTCTTTCTTCCTCTTTCTTTCTTGCTACCATGAGAGAAATCAAATAGATTAGTTCAAAAAATCCAAGCAAAGGGTCTCTTTTGACTAGAGAAAACTTCATGAGATAGGTGGCCTTAATGAACAAAAATGGAAGCACGCAAGCATGAAAAATGGATGACAAGTATGTAGAAGCCAGAAAAATCGATCAGTAAATTAAGTTATTAAGTGCCTACTATGTGTCAGGGACTGAACTAAGCATACACGTGCAGTTTGAAATGAATAATGTGTGATGAGGGAGGAATATGAAATAAGGCAGGGATACTAGATTGGAACTGGATTTTTCCAGGTCTTTGATAGAATACTAAGGAAATTATATTTTAAGGGAGAAGCACCTAGAAGACACTAAAGATTTCTAAGCAGGAATAAGATAACAAACACATGAGCAGGCCTGTGTATCAGGTATGGCAGCTGATAGCACTGAGGACCTAACATTTTTAAATGGTAAGGGAGGGCTTTGTATCAGGGCACTAAAAATCTAGAGATGTCAACAGTACTTGGGTTTCTTTAGCTGCTCAGAAACAACTGAACTTAGCACTTACTTAGCAAGAATAATTAGTCAAATTATGAAGCTTTCTCTTCCTTTAGCAACATATTCTTCCTATACCCAGCTCAAAACACCACACACACACACACACACACACACACACACACACATGTATTTTTCTTAGAAAGTTAATTTGAGAATAGTTCACCAAGTATGTGTTGAATTTCTTGGCCCATTACCCAAATATCTTGGTTTCATCTTTGTAGAAAGAAAAGCCTAGAGATAGGAAGTTTGATTAAAGAGCTATCCTTCTAAGACTTCAAATAAACGAGAATGAAGAGGTAAAGAGGTAAAAAAAATATTGAGAGCGAAAAAAAAATAACATGAGAAATATTATGGATGTAGAACCAACACATCTTAGCAATTAACTGGGTATGAGATAAGGAAGAGGGAAGAGTTAATGATGACTTCCAGATTTTTAGCTTAAAAGGCTAGAAAGATGGTAGTATCATAAATAGAAAGGGAGGGATTTGAAAAGAAGGATAAGTCTAGAGAGCAAGATAATGAGTTTGGTTCTTAACAAGTTGAGTCTTTTTAAAAAATATTATTTATTTTATTCTGAACTTCAGAAATAAACATTTCCAAAAAATAGTAAAAAAAAAAAAAAAGATGACTACATGTGAAACTGTAAATCTATTACATATATATGTATGTGTGTATATAACTTGCTAATCCTTTTAAATATAATTACATCATGTAACTTTTTTCCTTTATATATGTATATATATACATATAAATACATGGATATACATAGAGAGATAATGTCTATGTAAATATATGGACATATATGTGTGTAAGTATGTGTCTACATAACTATTCAATGCAAACTTTTATTCTTCAATTCTTTCTCTAGATGCAGATAGCATCTGCTTTCATAGGTCCTTTATAGTTAATTTGGCTATTTATAATAGTCAAAATTACTTAGTCACTCAAAATTGTTCTCAAAACTGTCAAAGCTATTACTGTACACAATATTCTCTTGGTTCTGCTCATCACTTTTCATTATTTCATGGAAGCCTATCCATGATTTTTAAGGTCATTGAACTCATTCATCATTTTCTTATAACATGTTACTATTCCATCACAATCATATGCCACAACTTATTCAGCTATTCCCCAATGCATGGCCATCCCTGCAATTTTCAGCTGTTTGCCATCAAAGAGAGAGTTGCTATAAATATTTTAGAACTTCTAGGTTCTTTTCCTTTTCCTCCAATCATCTTGGGAGACAGAACTAATAGTACTATTGCTGGGTCAAAGGGCATAGGCAGTTTAATAACTCTTTGGGCATAATCCCAGATTGCCCTCCAAAATGACTGATCAGTTCACAGTTCCACCAATGAATTACTGTACTAATTTTTCCACATGCCCTCCAACATTTATCAATTCCCCTTTAAGGGTCAATGGGCTATCCAGGTAGAAATGTCCCATCAGCAGATGAGGAGGTAAGGAACAGTGACCAAAATGTACAACTGATATATTCTCTAGAGCAGTTATGAAGGCATTTAATGAGGAGAAATAAGATGAAAATCAGGTAGGGAAGAACAAGACTCTCAAGCAGTTCAATAACAATAATAATGACATTAAAATAATATATATATAAGTAAAATAATATATATAAGCCCTGAAGTCAGGAGGACCTGAGTTCAAATCTGGTCTCAGACACTTAACACTTCCTAGCTATGTGACCCTGGGCAAGTCACTTAACCCTAATTGCCTCAGCAAAAAAAAAAAAAAAAGGTAGATCAAAAAAATATTATTCTCCCTGATTCACGAATGGAAAAAAAAAGCAAGAACCAAAGATGTTAAATGACTTGGTCTCTGATATAAGTGTGTGTTAGGATTTGAATCGAGAGTCCAAGTCCATCGTTCTATTATATAAACCATGCTACCTTTGTAAATGATGGATATAAGAGAAATAGTAGCAGATAGGTAGCTTTAACAAATCTGAATCAGATAACTTCTTACCTTAGAAAATAGCTAAGGTATAAAAATTAGCTGTACCTAAAATTCGCAGCTTTTCACCTAACTTAACCATTCAGACCTGCTTTCATGGAATAATTCATTATTAGAAGGCATGATGGACTCTACTTTCAGATGACTGATTTGCTTCTGTGTCTACAACTTGGAGGATTCTTACACTTGTGTAAATCAGGATTTCTTACAAAGAAACAGCAGGTATAATACACCCAAACTGATAAGCTAACTCCCCAGAGGGCAGCTGTTATGACTATTTCCCTTAGTATTCTATAAATAACCCTAAAGGACTAGAGATTTTAGTATTCACTCACAAGCCCCCATCCAATATGCTCCACAGTAATTATCAGACTGTGTTAGAAAAAATATTTAATAAATAAATATATAAAGGAAAGTTGTAACAAAAACATTTCCCCCTAGAAGATTTTACCCTTTTATATGAGAGATCTCTGGGGAGATTGGGTTAAAAATTAGAAAGCATTGATTTCTTAAACTCATAGCTGATTACAAGAAATGTTCTTCTTTTTTATGGAAATCCTCTTCAAATTCCTCTTTTGGCTCTAGCTGGAATCTGAGGGTCTATGACCTTGCTGAATCCTGAAGTTGCTGTTCCTCAGTATGTCTAGTTTGTCCTCAGTGTTTCTCTCAGGTTCTAATCCTATAACACTTATAGAAATACTACCAACACTTATAGAAACTCTAAATACTCTGACCTTTCTAAAATCACAAGCAAAATGGCCAATGAGGATGCAGGAAGTACAGAAATTCATTCCAACATAGTCTTCCACAAGATGTATTCTCTCTCATCCTTCAAAATATGAGAGAGACAGAGACAGAGACAGAGAGAGACAGAAAGATACAGAGAGAGAGACAGAGACAGAGACAGACAGAGACAGAGACAGAAACAGACATATATTTACTTTTTCCTTTGATTGATTGTCTAATTTAATCAAGAAGACTGGAACTTCCTTGATTAATTATGGTGGGATGACCCTCCTCCCATACCCTTATACAAATATCATAAGCTCAAAAATTTAGAGTTAAAAGGGACCATAGAAATCATTAAGTCAAAACCCTTTGATTTGCAAAAGAAGAAACTGAGGTCTAGAGACCTTAAGTGAATTGTCCAGAGTCACTTTGCTAGTATATGTCTAAGGAAGTATATGAACTCAAGTTTTCCTAAATATTTGTCCAATCCTCTATTCCCTGATTTCCTTGCATCAAACTTAAATTTCCCTCTTTCAAATTTCCACATTTTTCCCTCCAAATTTTTAATTCTATACAATATCTCCTAGAAGAAGCTAATTCTTCCAGATGAGAGTGCTTTTAATTCTTGAAGACAATTATATCCCTGCTCCCCTCCTCCAGTCTCCTCTTCTCCAAGATAAACTATTCCCAGTTCCTTTATCTGATTTTCATCTTATATAATTTCAGGGCTCACATAAGAATTTGACTATTAAAAGTGTTAGAGAATAATTCAAACAACTGATTTTTCTCTATATTTATATGGGATTATATAACTTTTTTGTAATGTAACTCATCAATTTTTCATGTTTCTGACAATATTGTCCTTTTAAGAAAATCTAACAGTGATTAGATTTTAGATTTAGATTAGACAATGGGGCAATCTACCATTCTTCCAGAGCAGAGGGGTACAGAAAGTATGCTGGACTAAAAATCAAAAGAACCTTTGGTTCATATCCTCCTTTTATACATATAGTAATTTGACCAGGAACAAATTATTTCAATAACCCAATCAATCTGCATTTATTAAGCATTTACTATATGCCAAGCATTGCAGCTAGGTGCTGGATGTAAAGACCAAAAAAAAAAAAAAAAAAAAAAAATGAAACAATCCTTACCCTCAAGGAGCTTGTCGTGAAAAGAAATATATAGCGAATAAACAAAAATCAATGCAAAATAGAAGCAAAGTACTTTCTTGCAATTGGGGAATCGGGAGATAATGGATGAAAAGTACTTTATAAACCTTACAGCATCATATAAATGTCAGCTATTCCAATGACTACCTTTTTATATGGCATATCTCTATAGTTATCCTAAATTTATTCTTTCATTTAATTTTCTTATAACTAATTACTTACCCACATGTGGATCTATGCTTAGCAAAATGAAAGACTCCATGTCATTAAAAACTATTTTTGGTGTAAATATTGACTGAAAAAAAATCACATCACAAAGGAAATGATTCAAATTTAGTCATCTGGAATGTTCCCGGGAATAGTAAAGACCAAGAATGTAAAATTTTAATTTCTTGTGTGAAATGGAGGCTTTGCATGATATTTCAGTAATCCCCTTGGAACAGTTAGGCCTGCTAAAGGGTAGCCTAGTCATTATTCAAATTACGCCATTAATGAGTCCATCTCAAAGCATTTCAGGTGAATAAGTGATCCTCTAGAGGGAACTGCAGATCATAGATTTGCCTTCAAGTTTGATAATTTCCTAAAAAATTACCCCAATGCAGAATTGCCTTTTCCAGGAGTATTTGTAGTAGTATCATCAATGGTAGAAATTCTCCCCTAAGTCCAGGGGAGCTACTACTAGAATTAAAGACCTTAGGCTTTGTGGAGGGCAAACCATCTGATTAAATTGGTCAAGTTGGTAGAAAAAAATTGCCAAGAGGCTAGTTGTTAACTAATCGACCCAGTCAAAATGGCCTGGGCATGAGAGACCCTCTGTAGAATATGTTACCAGTAGAGAGAGAAAATATGATTGAGATCCCTGACTCCTACACTTTATTTTGCATTGCACAGCTGAAGACTTTCTCCATCAGGGAAACAAGACTCCCAATAAATGTCAATGATGTCATCACAAACTGGGAGCCAGCATCTACCTTTGTGAAATGAATGAATTCTTCTAGGACGCCAGATGTCAAATAGTCTCTTTCAGGATATTTCATTCTGCCAAAATTCTACATGGATAAGCGGTCTTCTCACAGAATAGATCACACGTCCTAGATCACCAGAGCACCCAACTATTATCAGTATTTATTATTCTCTTGTATATTTCCTTTCAATCTCCTTTAATTATGACTCTACTTTCCTTCCTCTTCTCATCTCCAAGTCTAAAAAAAAAAAAGTTGAGCACTACAAATAGAGAAGAAGAAAATATAGGAAGAGGTGACTGGATTGTCAGGGGGAGAGAGAAGAATCCCTAAAGACTAATTAGATTTCAGAAAGTCAGAACTTTCTAACTAACCCCTTTGCCAGGTTCCAATTCTTCTTAAAATAAATGAAAGAATCATCCCAGCATTGTTCTTTTAGTGTGTTTCCTTCTTTCCAAGGAAAATTCTTTAGTCTTATAAATCCCTTCTATGGGATTATTACTCTCAACTGAACTTCAAGGGGGAAGTACACTAGTTAGAGTTTAAGCCAACCCCTCAGAGGTATCCCTAGAAGCCTCAAGGGTTGATATAGTCATATAAGCTCTGGAATTCTCAATTATTAATGGGAGGGAAAATGGGTTGAGGATTTCAGAAAGATCAAAAAGAGGGAAAGAGAAATGGAAGAAGACCAAAGGAAAGACTGAGGCAATCCCTCATCAGGAGATTTAACTATAATTCCATATTCAATTCCAAATTTTAGAACTGCTTCTCCTTCTTAACTCTCTTAACAATTTACAAATAGCTCCTCCAAAAGGAAAGTTGACCAAAACAAAGTAGAGGAGCCTCAACCTCACCTTTACAATAAGATTATAGATCATAGGATTATAAAGTCATTTAGTTATATAATATACCGAGTGCCATATTGGAAATCAGTAAGATCTGAGTCATAATGCAGCTTCCAACAATTACTAGCTATGTAACCAAGGAATCTTTTTATCAGCCTCTGTTTCTTCACCTAAAAAAGAAGAGTGAATAATGGTTACTACCTCACAGAGTTCTTTGAGGATAAAATTAGAGTATCTATCCATTTATAGCCATCTGCTTATCCATCTATATCTCCCTAGCTTTCATCTAGTTTCTTGGCCTATCAACCTTAAGCACTAATACATATTAATTACAAATTTAACAGTTTCCCCCCTTACCTAGAGGCAATTGGGGTTAAGTGACTTGCCCAGGGTCACCCAGCTAGTAAGTGTTAAGTGTCTGAGACCAGATTTGAGCTCAGGTCCTCCTGACTTCAAGGCTGATGTTCTATCCACTGCACTACCTAGCTGCCCCCCAAGTTCAAATCTGGCCTCAGACACTTAATACTTCCTAGCTGTGTGACCCTGGGCAAGTCACGTAACCCCAAATGCTCCAGCAGATTTAACACTGGAAGGGACCCACAAAAGACATCTAGTCCAATCCCATTATTTCACAGAAAGGGAAAGTGAGATCCAGGGAAGTTTAGTGTTTTTCTTAAGTTCCCCCAGGTAAGCATCAAAGGTGACAGTTGAATCCAAGTCCTCTGTCCATAGAGTTGTTCTCTTCTGGAACCCTTTGACAATCACAGGACCACATACATTTGTTGTTCAATCACTTCAGTTGTATCCAACACTTTGTGACTATATTTGGAATTTTCTTGGCAAAGATATTAAAGTAATTTGCCATTTTTCCTTCTCCAGTGGACCCACTTTGTCAGATAATCAAGGTTAAATGGCTTAGCCAAATAGGAAGTGTCTGAGGCTGAATTTGAACCCAAGTCTTTCTCCGGTCTTGGACTCCAGGTCCAGTGCTCTATCCACTGAACCACCAGCTGCCTCCAAGCTCCCTTATACATAGTAAGAGTTTAATAAATATTTGTTGGTTGATTGATTTTGAGATGTCATCTTTCAGTCATCCTGAATTTCCAATGCTTTCTCATTAGGAAATTATAAGATCTCAGCCCTTTTTACACTGTCATTGAAGAATTAGCTTTGTGAGGAGTGGGAATTCCTGCATCTTCTTGTAGCACTTTTGCATTTTTTCTCAGGATCCCAGCTGGTTCTGATAACCTGACTCCAAAATGGGGAGGAGTAAATCAAGCATGGCCAAATGCAATGAAAATGGCACGGTCATTCAAAGAACCATGTATGGGTCACACATATTTATAGAACATGCCAAAAATCTCCATGACCTCTCAGCCCCTATCCCCAACCACTACAACCAGAGGTTGTAAAGCAAGGGGTTATAAAATGAAATACAAGACCTCTGCCTACCCAGATGATCACCTTCCACCCAGCTCCTTTATTTTTCCTCTGGCTGTTTTTAGACTTTTGGCTGACTCAGTATACTAATGTAAACTAAAGCCCTTAACATAAACCAAAGAGACATTCCAACATTATCCTTTTAAACTGTCCATACTCCATTTTTATGTAAGAGCTTCTGTGTTGACCTTCGTTTTCTAAAGGTCTCCCTAGTCACCTGGCTTCTGGACCTACTTAATCTCTCTGTGGGAGAAAGACAATATCCCTCAGCCCAGAAGGTTTAGAGCTTAATATCCAACATGCTTACCTTTGGGAGACCTATCCAAATTAACAACTGAGAACCATCCAAATAATCATATGTTTATTGGAAGAGGAATTAAAACTCTACCCCAAGAGGATTGGGGGGAGAATGCAGAGGGAAATTGCTCAACCAAAGGAGACTAGCACTTTTGAAAGAATGTGGTTTGGCCCTTTCTATTGCAAGGGGAGATGTGAAACTCTTTTAGTACTTTCCCAGATCCCGAAATGGTGACAAAAAAAGGAACCATTCTTTGAGACTCGTGTCCTGGAAGGCAAGAAAGTAGATTCTAGTAAAGCAGAATATTATATTCACCAGTAGTGAAAGGAATAGGAGTTTAAAATGACCAGGGTCTTTCCTAAGAAACATTAAAGATGGTTTATTGCTGGGTTATTTTGTTATTATTTGGGGAAGGAAGAGATGCTAGACTTTAGATTTCATCATTCTAAGGGATTCCCAACATGGCAGTTCCCTCCACTGTAGCATATCTGCAACTCCTCTGTAACTTATTATCTTAAAGAGTTGCCTCAAGAGGAGAAATTAATTGCCCACAATTCCATAGCTAATATGTACCAGAGTCAAGATTTGAACCCAATTCTTACTGACTCTAAGGTCATCCATTTCTTAATGAAATCACTTTCTGATTAGCATGGGATAACATCTGTTTGGATTATCCTTTGAGAGGAAATAAAGGACAAAAAAGGACAAGGAGGTAGTGTTTTTATAAATGAGAGAGAGAGAATATTTAGAAAATGTAATCAAATGTAATATTTGGCCATGCCTGTTTATTCCCCCAAATCAGAATAATTGGAATGTCCATACCTATAAAAGTCTCCTAGCTCAACCATAAAACCATTACTTAAGTGTTTGTAGTTTGCACTATTGTTTCTATTTAAAACAAAATGCTCTACAAAGGACTCACCAAAGGGAAAACCATCTGAAAGATGCCAGATGTTTGAAAGCAGAAATCGTATCCAGGTATCAAAGCCAAGATCCCATTTTATGTACTGATAGTTTGATTGTAATTGATTTCTGCCGCACTTGGTAGATAAAAAGGATATTTTTACCCTCTTAACAGATGATACGACAAAGTTAAGTTAATCTATCTTTATCACATGATTCTTATTACACGATAATGGAAAGGTCATCTTTTGTTAGGAATCAAAGCAGTCTGCTGGCCCTCTTGTCAAATGAAGAAACCTCAAAGAGTGGGGGGAAATAATATTAGCTGAATCCTGGATTAACTTTTTACATTTAAATCCTCATTATTCCAAAACTGTATATTGTTTTTGTTTGTTTGAAATATTCAGACACATACTGCATCTGGCCAGATGTATGTCTTTTTTAAATTGGACCATTGGTTCACTTCTGAAAGCAGCCTGACTTGAGTTAAATAGATTACTATAAACTGGCTTTTTCAAAAGGTCATGTGGGTTCCCTCCACCCCTCCACCATGGGCAAGGGAAAAGTTAGACTAAATCAATTTATAAATATATATTTTTCTGAACATGAAACAAAAAATACATGGAAGAAAAGCACATTAAATGAAACAAGGCATCATTGAGAATACATTAATTTGCATGTAATATTATGATCAGAAAGGAAAAACTGGTCCCAATTTCATATTAGGATTGTACATTTTTATTCATTTTCATTATCATTAAGCTTTCTAGTATTGTGGCACAGCTAATGAGTTGGGCAGCAGCTTGTTCTGATTTCCAGCTCTGGGAAAATAGCCTTGAGAGTTTCTTCCTTATAGAGTGATGTCATTGGTTAGTCAGTTTCCGCTGTACACTGTACACTACCAAAGTTCCTCTCTGTATTAGTTATACCTTCACCTGCCAAGAAAAGAAAACACACAGCTTCCTTTATTCTGCAGTGAAACAAAGTGGTTTGGACACAATTTGGAGGGAAACTGCCAGACACAACAAAAAAAAAGCTTTAACTTAATAATGTTTCCATACATTTAGGTGCTTTTCTAGAATATATGACCTTAATTGATTTTTACCTTTTTTTATGAAATATAACTGGTATAGAAGAAATTATCCTTTGGCACTGAGCCAGAATTTTAAAGAAAAGATATAAAGCTTTATGAAATCCAAAACTATTAACTCAAGCTTTGAGAGATTTTTTTTTGGTTGCCCTTCACCAAATAACACAATGCTTGCTGTTAAGAAAAAATAACCCTAATTTTATCTGAGGTAATGGCTTTGTCTGTTTTATCTGAGACAGAATTCCAAGCAAAATGATTCATTAAAACCATATTGTGCACCAAAGAAACTGAAATAATTGCCATTGTTTTCACATAAAAACATTATTACATTCACAACCTTCTGTGGATGACTAAATATAGGCTTTTAAAACTTCATGCATGTTTTAGCCTCCAAAAAAGAGAAAATCTGGGTATTAAGCACTTGATGGAAATAATGATACACAATTGGCTCTGAGGTCTACTGAAAACTCATCATTCCATCAGTGGGATGTGGCCAATGCTCTTCCCAAATGTAAAGTGTCTGGTGTTTTTTATTCACTCCAGCAGTTCTCACAATGTAATCTTATCTCATTAAACATGGGGTTGCTTCCTTAGGCTTTAAACATTTTTCTTCTTGAGTAATGCATTCTCATTACTAAAAATGGGGAATAAAGGAACTGAGGTATACAAAATGTTCTAGAACTGTAGAATTTTGACACAAGAATCAATCAATCAGGAAGCATTTGTTTAGTCCCTGTTACATACCAGAAGGAGCTATTAGATGATGCAGCAGAGAGAATGCCAGACATAAAAATCAGAAAAACGCCTCTCCCTGAGTTTAGATCTAGCCTCAGGCACTAGCTATGTGACCCTGGACAAGTCACTTAACCCTGCTTGCCTTCATTTCCTCATCCATAAAATGAGCAGAAGAAAGAAATGACAAACCACTGCAGTACCTTTGACAACAAAATCCCTAATGGATTCATGGAGACTCAGACATGAATAAAACGACTGAACAACAAAATGTACCAGGTACTATTCCTGGTACTAAAGATATAAAGACAAAAATGACACCATTTTTGCCCTTAACAAGCTTATATTCTATTCTGAGACTCATCTTTTAATACTATTTTAAATAAGAGATTTTTCAGGCTAATGTCTAATGGAATTTTCAACACCTTAATAAATGTTAAAGAGACAAGTTTATAGAATAAAGAGCCAGACTTGAATAAGGAAGACCCAAGCTGGTTCTTGGTTAAGCTTATCCATGGCAAATCTCTAAGACTAAAAGGTACAGAAGTGTTGCAGATCTGAATCCAAAGAAGAGTTTCCATAAAGAGTGTTCCATAAACACTAATGAAACCACAGGTATGGACTAAATTTTAAAATAACAACAATATCAATATTAATAATGATAAATATTTATTAATAACTTCCATTCATTTATGATTTAATATAATAAATATTTTAATTAATTTAATTATTTAATGTTTATGATTAATATAATAAATAATAATTAAAAGGAGAAGTTAGATGGTTCAGAAGATGGAACACTGGCCCTGCAGTCAGGAGGACCTGAGTTCGAAAGAGGTTTCAGACACTTAACACTTATTAGCTGGAAGAAGAAGAAGAAGAAAAAAGAAGAAAGAAGAAGGAAGAAGAAGGAAGAAGAAGAAAGAAAAAGAAAGAAGGAAGAAGGAGAAGAAGAAGAAAGAAGAAGAAGAAGAAGAAGAAGAAGAAAGAAGAAGAAGAAGAAGAAAGAAAGAAGAAGAAGAAGAAGAAGAAAGAAAGAAGAAGAAAGAAGAAGAAGAAAGAAGACGAAGAAGAAGAATTCGGGGGTGGAAGCAAATTTCACATTAAGTGCAGTTTGGCCATGAATGGTCTTTCAGATAAGTAAACAGACAGACTGACAAGATACAAGCATTTATTTAGTGTCTACAATGTCCCAGTCAATATGTTAAGCACTTTATAATTATTAACTCATTTGATCTTCGCAAAAGCTCTGTGAGATAAGTGCTATTATTACTACCATTTTACAAATAAGAAAAATTAGTTTGCAAAATAAAAACATTTAAATGAAAGGAAAGAAATAACTATTTATGAAACTATTAGGTGCCAAGCACTGTGCTAAGCACTTTACAAATATAATCTGATTTGATTCTCATAACCACTATGAGAGATAATTGCTATTTAATTCTCATTTTACAGATGAGTAGACTGAGGTAGACAGAGAATGAGTGATTTATCTTGAGCCACACAGCTACTAAGTGTCTGAGGCCAGCTTGGAACTCAGGGAGATGAGTTTTTTCTAATTTTTTATGTCTGGCATTCTCTCTACTGCATCACCTAATTGTCCCTCCTGGTATGTAATAGGACTAAATAAATGCTTGCTAATTGATTTATTCTAATCTCAGATAGATAGACAGATGGATGGATGGACAATATAAATAATAGATAGATGATAAAACATCTATTAAGCATTTACTATGATAGCAGCACTGCCTTAAATGCTAGAGATACAAATAAAAACAAACAAAATAGTCCTACCCTCAGGAAACTTGCATTCTAAAGGAGGAATATAACATAAAGTTCAAGTAGAAAGAAAGGGCAAAAATATTCGTGTAAGGTCAAGACAGCTGGTAAGGAAGAAGATGAAGGAAAAGTTCAAAGAATAAGTCTAGTATTAAAAGAAGTGAATCATAACCATGAAATAATGGTCCCAATGAAGAGGTTACCCATCAGATCAAGATCTCAGGAAGAAATTTTCTTAAGGGTAGAAAGGAAGAAGTCTAGACTGAGTTGAGATGTAAAGACAGCAGGAAAATAAAATGTGCGGTTACTGAAACAAATTATCACACAAATGTGTGTGCTAATTTGGAGCTATGCTCAAAAAGTTATCAAACTGTGCATACCCTTTGACCCAGCAGTGTTTCTATTGGGCTTATATCCCAAAGAGATCTTAGAGGAGGGAAAGGGACCCACGTGTGCAAGAATGTTTGTGGCAGCCCTTTTTGTAGTGGCTAGAAACTGGAAACTGAATGGATGCCCTTCAATTGGAGAATGGCTAAATAAATTATGGCATATGAATGTTATGGAATATTATTGCTCTGTAAGAAACGACCAGCAGGACGATTTCAGAGAGGCCTGGAGAGACTTAAATGAACTGATGCTGAGCGAAATGAGCAGAACCAGGAGATCATTATACATGGCAACAACAGTACTATATGATGATCAATTCTGATGGACGTGGCTTTCTTCAACAATGAAATGTTTCAAACTAGTTGCAACTGTTCACTGAAGAAACCCATATACACCCAGAGAGAAGGATATGAAATGTGGACCACAACATAACATTTCCATGCTCTCTATTGATCTTTGCTTGCATTGTGTTTCCTTTATCTGATTTTTCTTTCTTGTAGATAGGATTTTCTTGCACAACAATAAGTGTGTTAATATATATACATATATTCGATTTGTCAAGTATTTTAACATAATTAACATGTAGTGGATATCTTGCCATCTAGGGGAGGGGTGGGGAGTAGGGGGGAGGAATTTGTAACAGAAAGCTTTGTAAAGGTTAATGTTTAGGAATTACCCATACATATTTTGCAAAAAAACAAAAAACAAAAACAAAAACAAATGTGTGTGCTAGGTGGGTAATATTCCTTGATGCTATTCAACATTTCCAGAAGTGAAAGGTGATGCAAGGAGATTTTATCCTAAGTATAGATTATCTCCCAACTAATGCTGGAAGGTAGCAGAATGTGTTCCTGCAATTGGGATTGAGGGTCAAGAGGCTTTTCAGAATCTTCTTTGAATTGTCACTTCAAAGACATTGCCAAGGAATTATGTCCATTATCTACAAGCTTCCATTCAGAACCAGTGCCAAGTAAGAGATCCAGAGCCCAGACCAGCAATGGGCCAAGCTCACTACAATGGCTCTTACCATCTTCCCTGCTTTCCCTTCCTGCTTCATGTTTGTTCCCTGGGAGAACCATTAAATGCCATACCACATAGAACCAACCAACAAGAAAACTAAATTATCAGTCATATATCTATGATCTAATTAGGGATAATTGAAAATTTGTTTGGGTTCACATTTAGTGGCTCTCCCAGGCAACAAGAAAATCAACATCAAACAGGGAATTTGCAAGTTGGAAGTCACAGGTGGGACTTACTGGTGGATAAAAGACTTCATGATCATTTAGAAAAAGGTTTCTTAACCTGGGTTCAGGAACTGGATTTTGTTTTGTTTGGTGGTGTTTTTAAATAACTATATTTCAATAATTTATTTTATAATCCTATATATTTTATGCAATTTACAACATTCTAATAAAGGGATCCATTATTCAATGATTTAGAGATCATTTAGCCCAACCATTCATTTTTCAGTGTAATAACTAGAATCTTAAACTTGAAAACACAAAGATATCACATGGGATCTAATCCCACTTCTGATCTTTACCAATCATGTCACCACATCATATCACTTAGTCTCAGTTTTCTTAACTGGAAAATGGAAATAAACATATCTATAATGTCTTCCTCACAGGTCTCCTCAGGCTCAAGTGATAATATATACAGAATGCTTTGCAGACATTGAAGTATTATATACATATGAATTATTATTATTATTTCTAAGTTCACATAAATATAAAGGATTTGAACTCAGAATCAACATATTACAAATATAATTCTTATCCTTGGGAGCATTGAGGAGCTGAGCAATTGCTCTCCAAATTAATTTTTCCAATCAAAAACCACAAAGTAAGATTAGAGATCATCTCATTTTGGAAGGGAATGTTTCATCATATGAAAAGAATCAACTGGAAGAGACAGAATTTAGGTACAGTCCTGATCCCTCTGAAGTTCTCATGGTAGACTCTTAATAAGCCCCAGGAACTTTAAAGGGCATTATTAAGAAAACACACCATGGTAGTGGGGCAATAAAAAGTGGGCAATTGATCATGGACCATTTCTCACATCTGGAACAATCTGGCAATTAGCTGAAAGAAATGAGAAGCCCTGGTACCAGGGTCAGCCCTCTAGTGGGTACTCAGAATAGGATGCCATCTCAATATTTCATCAGGCTCTTGCCCAAATTGATTGAAAAGCCAGAAGAAAAACAATGATCCTTTAATCTACTAATCCTCTGGGAGCACAGTTTCTAGAGCTGGCCATGATCAAACTAAAAAATTTTCATAAACTGTTGAAAACATCATTGATATAAACTTCTAAGCCATACAACTCAGAGCCAATATTATGACTAAGTCATGGTTTTGTAAGGTCATGCATGATGGAAATTGTTCAGCATACAATCTCTCTCGGGTCTGACAAAACTGAAGGCAAATGAAGTCCAGGAAAAACTATAAATTCACATATTTTAGAGCTGGAGGGACCCAGGAAATGATCTAGTACAACTTGCTCATTTTATAGATGACAAAAATGGAACTCAAAAAGATCTAATTATGTGTCTAAGGTCCCCTGGGAAAGTGGCAGAGTTGGGATTTGTTTGGATCTTCTGACTCCATTGGAAGTCGTTCTATTGGATCACATTTTCTCAGTTCAGCATTTTGTCTTTAGCATAAGCAGTCTCTTTCTCCCTGGATCTTTCTTCCTCTAAAAAGCAGCCACTTTCTCCTTTAAAACTGCAGAAGCTCAGTTTGGTCCTGAGGGATCATGAGTACAAACTACCAAGTTTCATGTCACCAGAGAAAATTCCTCAACAAATCTTCAGAACTTGGTTATGTTTGAATGTAGAAAATGAAGGAATTGAGTGAGTCTTAAAGGATCAGGTTCTTTCCTGCCCTCCACCCTAATCCTTGACCTTGAAGGAAAAGATCAGGAGGGAACTGAGAGCTCACCTGGGATCCAGACTCTGGGAAATACTGGGTGGTATTGGGCTGCTGCCAGGGCTCACTTCAAAAAATTCACCTTTAGCAACCCTGGGAGCAAATCTCAGGTACCAAAGAGAGGGTCCAAAGCTGCCATTCTCCTGCTCACTTTCCATTTGGGAAAATGAAGAGCAATCAATGAAATCCCTCTCAGTGTCCACAAAAGCAAATGTTAAATTCAAAGTTTTCTTGTTCTTAATTTTTTTTCTCTTTCTCCTTAATTAGTAATCTTTGAAAAAAGATTTTGTGGATCACCACTGCTTTGGTTTGCTTATTTTGTTATTTTTAGAGAATTACAAAAGAGAGAACAATGGTTATCAACATTATATTTCAAAAAAGAAGAGGGAATAGTGCATGCTAGAGACAGAGCTATAGATCTATATCAAGATACCTAAATATCAAAAGACAGACCGAGACTCAGAAATAGACTCAGAGAGAAAAGAACATTTATTAAGTGCTTAATAAATGCTATTCATTGTGCTGTCCTGAATAAAAGCAAAAATAAAATGCAATACAATTACTAACTACCCTTACGGATCTTATATTCTAATAAGGGGAAAAACAATAAATGGAAGTGTGAACAAAAAAAAAGGAAGAGAAAAATAGAAATATCTTGAAGTCAAAAGGGAGCATGGATGGTCTGGGCTCTTCATAAAATATCAAAGTCGGGCAGGAACTCACCAATCAGCAGAGGAGTTATAGGGCCAGAGAGGTATATTTGGGGTGAAAAGACTGTTGGCACAGAGGCAGACAAGACCTAATTCTCCAACCTCTTATGGAAAAGTAGCTTCTGGGCACTCAAATATTCAAATGAATCAGTGATCTCATTAACAGTGATCATCTCCTCCAACAATACAGATTGCAAGCCAACCATAAACCCAGCCTGTCCTCTATTACTTTTATCTATGCCCTTCCATATGTCTATGTTCTTTCAGCATTTAGCATAGTGCCTGGCACATAGTAGGTGCTTTGTAAGTGTTTATTGATTGATTTATTGATATGATTACCATGAGGTACATCCCTACTTTCTCTTGAAGCTAAGAGGACATCAAAGGAACATACAATCTGTCCTTTCATTATCCCTTGATCTCTCCACAAGCACAGCCAATTTTTTTCACATATATTTCATTTGAAAACATACTTTATTCTACATTATTCCTTATTAGTGACACATAGCAGCTCACACACCCACTGTATGGTTTTCCATACCCTTCTTGGCAATTCTCATCCATGAAAAAAGGATTAAAGATATATCCTTACATTTCTAGGGTCAAAGCACTCCTAGTACCCCACAGAAACAAGTTAAAATATACATGCTAAACTTGGCACTGGTTTGAAATCCTCCAATCTCTTGTCCAGCTTCTGAGACTATTCCTAGGGGCCAATTGGTGCAGTTTAAAGCCAAGGTACCCACCTTGCTATGCTGAGGCTAGAAACTTGGAAACCGAGGGCTCATGATTCATCACTCTCAGCAGGTTCAACTATGACTTACAGTATCCTGAGCATTTCTGCAATACTTTTCTATCAAATATTTCTTCAAAATCTAATTATACAGCTCTTCCCATTTTCCTTTATCTACTAATTTTGTAATACTGGAAAAAAGATGTTAGAATCATTGGTTCTAGTCTGTGTACAGTGGGCTAATGCCCTTCATTGCTCACAAATCCTTTTTCTTCCAGTTGTTTAGATTTTTCTCTCTTCACATCAGTTCCATTACTTGACTAATTATTGACATGAGGGTCCCTTAGAGATATTTTTTCCAAACATTGACCTAGCCAAGTTGCCCTTTCCTTGCACAGTCTAAGCATAGAGCAGCATAAATTATGTCATCAACATTCAACACAGTGTTTCTAGTGGAATCTTTTTTTAAACATAAGTAAACAATCCCTCCATTGTCAAATCATATCATACCAGCTATCATAATTAGGATTCAGACTTCATTGGTCTATATCTGGTAGAATTATGCTTTTAGCTCCAATATATGAGATTTTCAATCTATTATTATAAAGAATATTATTTGTTATTTAATTTTAAAAATCAAATAATCTGTATATCCATTGGTGAATAATAATGGACAGTGATTATAGATATTGTGAGATAACCATAGATTAAGTATATTATAAGGCAAGACATTTACCTGACATGCGAGCATAAAGACTACATTTGTTCACAATTATAGAAAATAGATCTTTGATTTGAGACAGAGGAATATAAAACATCTTTTAGGATTAAAGCAAAATTGTGGGAAAATTGGAACACTAATGTACTGTGGGTAGAATTATGAACTGATCCAACCACTCAGGAAAACAATTCAAAATTATGCCCAAAGGGCAATCAAACTGGACATATTCATTGTTCCAACAATGCCACTACTAGGCCTGTACCCCCAAAGAGATCACAAAAAAGAGAAAAAAGATCTACAGATACAAAAATATTTATAGCAGCTCTATTGCGGGTGACAAAGCATTTAATAGAGGGGATGCCCATTAATTAGGGAATGGCTAAACTTTGTGCTATATGATTATAATGGAATACTATTCTGATGTAAGAAATGATGAGCCAGTAGATTTCAGAATTAAGGCAAAATTCTAAAGTGAGGAATAAATACATCATCATCCTGTGAATGGATATAACTTGGAAAATGAACATTGTCCAGAACAAAACTGAAAGCAAGCAAACTGATTTAACTAACTGAAATTAAAGAATATGTAACAGGATTAATAAAATTGCTCTTGGAAAGACATGTCTGGCCTTCCTTGACCAAATTTGAGGGTTTCTTGGCTAAGTTACTGTAGTGGTTTTCCTTTTTTTTTTTTTTTTTTCCAGTTCGCTTTACAGATGAGGAAACTGAAGCAAGTAGGGTGGAGTGACTTGCCCAAGATCACACAGTGAGTGTCTGAGGCCAGATTTGAACTAAGAATGATGAGTCTTCCTGATTCCAGGCATGATACTCTAACCACTGCCCCTCCTGGCTAGCCAAGTTATGTTTCCATAGGCAAATCATTTAGCCTTTCTATAAAATGGAAATAAGTCTATTTTTTCTCTCACAGGTTTATTATAAGGATAAAATGAGATATAAGGTATACAAAGTGTTCTGCAAAGCTTGCAGCTCTGTATAGCTTCCAACAATCCTTATATATGTCAAGATATCATTGTCTCATAACTAAAGCTCCACCTCAAAGTCAGAAAGATCTGGAATCAAGCTCCCTCATACACACACACACACACACACACACACACACACACACACACATATATATGTTTATATATACATAAAAATGTGTGTATATATATATATGCATATATGTATATATATATGTATATGAATATGTTTAAGTACCTGCTGTGTGACTCTGAGCAAGTCACTCAATTTTTCAGTACCCCGCAGTAAGTCTTTCTAAGTTACATAATATTTGTATAATTTCATTTTTGGAGGGAGGTTCCTTCCACCAAAGAAATCATTTATTTGCGTTAAAAAGTATAAGTATTTAAAAACAAAAATCCAAAGAATTTTCCAGCCTTCTAATCTTGAGGAACATTTATAATAATAATAGAAATCTAGATTTTAAACCATTTTCCAAATATTTATCCTATTTTACTCATTGTTAGTTCTTTATCTACTGCCTTTCACCAATAACAATTATGTTACCTTTCATTCTATCATGTTGGGGGAAGCAGAAAACCTTGTCTGCTTTGTGAATAGAGAGGTAAATGGACAGGTAGATAGATCAATAGATAGGTAGGTAAGTAGGTAGGTAGGTAGATAGATGATAGATAGATAGATAGATAGATAGATAGATAGATAGATAGATAGATAGATAGATAGACAGTCATCGATATATATCAATATATAAATAGCTTGATGTTAGATGAATATTTAAACATAGATATTCAGCATCAAATAAAATCTGCCTTTAAGGAGTTTATATTTTAATGGAGGAAGACCATACATAAAGGATACTGGAAAACAGGATGGAGTTAGGAATGACGATTTAGAGAGAGGGCAAAGGAATGAGTTAAAGGTCTGGATCATCCTGGGAAAAGAGAAAATCAAAGCTACTAGAGATCAGTGTTTCTGGGAATAGACTCAAAGTTTCTGATGGAAATATATGTCACAGTGGAGTTGACATAGAATACTACATTTAAAAAAATTAAACTCATTTGTAAACTCATAAAAAAATTGGAAGAAATGAATATGATAGTTTTATTGTACTTGCAGAAAGGATGAAAATTCAGCTACTTAAACTGAAGAAACTATAAGAAGTAAAAGAGATGCTGAAGTTATTTAAAAATAATTTTTAAATACTAAATAATTTTTTAAAAATAAAAAATAAAATTTTAAATCTGGGGGATGGAGTAAGGAAAGAAAACCATTAGGAAAAAAATCTTTTCTGTAAATATTTTGGCTAAAAATATGACATCTGAAGTAATTAACACAAAAGTATAAGAGCCAGATCCATTCTTCAATGGATAAACAGACAAAGCATATGAGCAGACATTTCTTAGAGAAAGAAACAAATCACTAATAACATCTTGAGAGAAGTATTCAGACTTTCTAAAATTTTAAAGAAATTCAGCTGAAAAAAACTCTGAGATTCCCTTTTACTCTCATTAAGTGAGAAAAAATAATTTAGAATGTAAAATAAAATACTGATAGAGATATAGAGAAAGTCATATACTTCTGATGGAGATATAAATGATATAAACTTTTTGGAATTTAAAAATTTAGTATTATATCATGAGAGTGATGGAGTTGATTATGCCCTTTGAGCTAATGATCTTACTACTAAGATAATACATGTTATGGAAAAGAAAAGATTGGGGGAGAGGACTGTGTATGCATATGTATACATATAGCTATATAAATATAGCTATATGAAGATAGGTATCTTCATAGCAGCTCTATAACAAAAAATTGCTCCCAAACTGTCATATATCCAGCTCTTGAAGAATGGCTGAACAAATTGTTGCATATGAACATAATAGAACATTATTGTATCTTAAGAAATGATAAATATGACTATGAAATTATTTAGGAAGATCTAGATAAATGGACTCAAAGTAAAGAAAGCAGAATGAGAATAACAATATATACCACTGACTACAACTTTTTTTTTTAAAGAACAACAAAGAAACCTAATATGTATGTATATATAAAGATTAATGGAAAGCATAGAAGCAAATAAGACAGTTTTATTATATTTTGCTAAAATCAATAGTTTTACACAATTATAAATGAGAGTATATAGTTCTACTTATGTTCATTGTATATCCCTTTTTCAGTTAGTATATTCAGAATTGTTTTAATTACTCAGCTGTCATTTGAAAAGAAACAGTCCAATTTAGATTGTTTAAAATTGGCCGTAAGTTGAGGTATAAGTCAAAGTGGTCTCATCCAAGCCTCAGTGATGTCAGAAGCCTCATTTAAAAGATTCATCTCTAGTTTGGAAACTGATCAAGTTCATGAATATACTCTGGCTTTTTTTCTATAGAATCACAGATTTTTGGAATAGAATTCAAACTATTTTCACCTTTTTTAACTTAAATCTCCAGAATTTAACACAGAAATGTAATAAGCATGGCATGTAATAAGCAATCAATAAGTATTTGTTGGCTTGTCTTGACTTGATTTGAAGGAGATCTCTGATTCCAGTTTATACCAGACTAAAGATCCATGTTACCCAGTACTCACAAAATTGTCATTCAGTCTTTGTTTAAAGATAAATAGAATCAAGGAACCCTCCAGCTTCTGAAGCAGTATTCGTGAATAGATATAATTAAGAGGTTTAACAATGTAAATGTGTTTCATCAAATACTAGAACTAAATCTTATGACATCTAAGGTGAAAATCAGAGACCAATGATTTATCTAAGATAGAAAAGAAAGTCAGTGGTTGAGTTGAGATTAAAATGAAGGACTCCAGAATTCAATACACCAAATCATTCTTTCTCCCTGAGGTTTCTGAATGGATTGAGCATTGTGAGTGATGTAGATATGTAGTGTTTCTTGACAGCTCAATGTAGGCTGAAATGTGGATTGGACAAGCTTTTATGACACTAAAGGGAACTACCAAGTTATCAATTCTATCCAATTGCTTCAAGCAGTAAGAGTTTTCTTATGTACTCTTTATACATGAATTTCACTTGTCTACAAGTATGCAATGTTTATAAAGCTATGAGATTCTCATCTGCTTGTTCACTTAAACTGCAGGGTTTTTTCCATCACTCTTTTCGTTGTCTCTATTATCCACCCAGATCTCAAGTCATGACTGGTTTTAAATGTGTTCATCAAAATTGGGTTTTATTTAACATATATGAAAAGGAGAATAAATATTGCCACCCCAAAAAAAAGTGTATGGGACATTCTATTTCTCCTTCTGTCTCAGTGGAAGATAGCATATAAATTAGCACAACATAACTTACATTCATTTGTTTTTCTTCATGTGGTCCAATCAGAATGAATTCCTTTATTTGCAATATAGTACCTTTCTATGCCCAAGAATGATGATTTTTAGGGTATTCCATAACTTGATTTTTTCTTGCCTTAGAAACCATTATATTCTGTGAGCAATATGTAATTTACCTATGAAAATAGAGAGTATTGACATTTATTTTTATAAACTGACTTTTTTTAAAATACTAATTATTCTTCCAGGGATGCTATATGACTGTAAAACAGAATATAATAGTTTCCAAAGCAATGCAATTGTACATCATACAAAGAGAAATGAAGAGGGACAGAGTTAGTGTAAGGAGATTATAGGATATTACCAATGAGGGGATACATAGTAAACATGGTGTAAGAGATATTGTCAGGGAAAAAAAATGTTCAACTAGAAGAAAAAATGGGCAGTTACATAGTAAAGAAATGAATAATCAATGGAGAACACATTATCAGTACCCACTACAAAGTCCAAAGCACTAGAGGGAGGAGCTCAGTAGCTACCTTGGGATTTATTGAAAGACACTTCAAGGAAATGGACATCAACCAAACAGGATGAAAAGTCATAGGTAAATTGTGACCCGAAGAATTAGAAGCAACACCCTAAGTGATGAGATCATGGATCCATCAAAGTACCAAAGAAAGAATTACAAAGTCTATATTGAATAAAGAATTAGAGTAATTATGAGTTCTTTTAATGGGGCAAATTTACTCTGATTTTAATTTTATAGCTTGTCTGGAGATTAAAGTCTTTGTTAAATTAAAAAGTGATATCAACTTTATGAATCCAGTCAAATATAAATTCATTGAGGGCAGGGATTAGTTTCATTTTGTCTTTCTCCACAGTGCTTAACATAGAACTTTTACATAATAGGTGTTTAATAAATGCTTATAAAAGTACATGGAATGATTATTAAATAGATTATACCTAAAGTCAAGTTTTAACATACACCTAAGAATTTCTTAATAGGTGGGAATATTTAGCATTTACAAAGGTAAGAATTTGATAAGCTACTAGTCAGTTGGAAAAGAAGAGAAACACATAGATATAAGTATTCCATGACACCGAAAAGTATGTTCTTTAGAAAGAGGAGAAAGGTAGTTATTTGGAACCATGAAAAAGTAAATAAGATATAGTGTGAATAATGAAATATTTGCAATATATCACTAAGAGAAATGTTGAAAGTGCTTTTCAAAATTTACATAGAAACTAAACTAACTACCTGGAAAAAAAAGAATGAGGACTACTTTTCTAATTGGGAATTTCCCACTAAATAAACATAAAGATTTCCTCAAAAGCAAGAAGCAAATGGTCCCTAAAATAATTGCTAGAGGAAATGAAAAGTCTTGAGAAACCAAGAAAATAAGTGTTAATTTGAAGAATGAGACCCCAGAGCTGAGTATGTTTCTATAATTGCCTAGTGTCCTTTAGGAAATTGTGGCTAATTACAGGGGGAAAAAGACTCACAGAGCAATCTTCGTTTGTTTTTTGTTTAAATAGCAAAATCTATTAGGTTGCAATACAGCTAACATGATAGAATTTTATGTCCCATTCTTTTAAAATGTACTGCTTTTTGCTTTGAAAAAAAAAGTGAAAGTATGAGGTCAAATCAAAGGTAATCTAATACCTTATCAGGCTGTTCTTTTCTTTAAATGAGAAATAATTAGTATAATAAAATCCTTTCCAATATTCACTTTCTAGAACTGAGGAAAAGAAACCTTGTTAAGTAGGAAATCATGTCATTTATATATGGCCTTGTAGTCATTATCTTCAATGATGTCCCTGCTATTTAGGTAGCATAATCAGATACTCTAATATATTAATAAATCTGTTATATCATCAAACATGGGTACTCAAATCATTCAGAGATACAGATTGCAACTCATCAGTGTCTGTCCATCTAGGGATACTCTTGTCTATTTCTATCTATAACAAGAATTCTAAGTTTTTTGTGTGATCTCTTTAACATTTTGAAGCCTATGATTCCCTTCTCTAAATAACATTTTAAAATTTATGAAATAAATTACCTAAAAATTATGCTGAAATATAGATATCAAAATATATTTTGAAAAAAAAATCATCAATCTCAGGTTATAAACACCTGTTTTATAAGGACCCACTCCAGAGGGGATCTACCTAATATTCTTCCTTGCATTTTCTTAAAATTAAAGGGATATTAAGAGAATACCCTGGTTCACCAATAATTATGCTTTGTTCTTTTTAATGAAACAGTCCTATGTTCTTTTTGTGATCATGCATTCCTCTTATGACAAGATCTTCCTTTGGTTACATTGCAAGTTATCAAAGGCACTCTAGCCTTTCCAAAAATGAGATGTCCCAAACTGTGACATGTTCTGAATAGGACAGAGCCACAAAGAGATCAGAACCTCTTTCATTCTAGACAGAGCATATGGTTCAATTTCCCATTAGTTCTTAGGCTGCCATGTCACATTGTTGACTCATCTTGAGTTCTCGGAATACTTAACCTCCAGGTCTTTTTCTCATGAACTCTTCTCTTGTCATATCTATCTTCTTCCTGTTTACTTATGCTCCTTTTTTTTTAACCCAGAGAGAAAATTTCCATTTATTACATTTTTATTAGATTCGGTCCCTAATTCTTCCCTTCTAAGATCTTTTGGGATCTTGATTCTATCTTTTAATACCATATCGGCTAGTTTCCACAGCTTCATGTCATCAGATAACTTGATAAGCATACTATACATAATTGTATCTGAGTCAGAGATAAAATGGGCTGCCTTCTGGATGATTATTCTGAGTGACTTTGGAAAGTTATTTAATCTCTTGGTCTCAGTTTCTTTGTTAGTAAAAAGGGGATAATAATATCTGTTCTAATGCCTTAAAATATTGTTAAAAGATTATATCCTACCTTCTCCAGGAAGCCTTATCTGATCCTTCTTACTTCTGATATATTCCTTCTGTAGATTCTTTGAAATTTATCCTGTATATAATTAGTCACTTATGCATTGTCTTCTATTTAACTGTGAGCTCTTCAAGATTGAGGGGTTCAGTAGGTTTGGAGTCAGAAAGGCTTTGATTGAAATCTGGAATTAGATACTTATTAGCTATGTGACCCTGGGCAAGTCATTTAATCCCATTTGCCTCAAGTTCCTCAACTATAAAATGAGCTGGAGAAGGAAATGGCAAATCACTCCAGTATCTTTGTAAAAAATAAAACAAAACAAAACAAAATGAAGCCACAAAGAGTCAGACACTGACAAAACAACAATTTCAAAATCAGAGTCTGCCTTTTGCCTTTTTTTAAATCTCTCTAGAGCAGCATACAGTAGGCACTTAATAAGTATTCATTGATTTTATAAAATGTTGAAAGGATAAAATAAGTGTAGCAAAGGCAATGTGATGTAGTAGATAGAATGCTAGACTTGGGGTCAGAAAGATGTGTAATCAGATTTTATTTCAGGAATTAAGTTGTATGACCTTAGCCAAGTCACTTACTTACCTCACCCATAAAATAAATTAATTGTATTAGAGAACCTCTTCCAAGTCTAATTCTATGATCCTCTGTTCAACAGAGATATGAAGAGTGTTCAATGGAATGTTACAAGTTCTAGTTTCTACTCTCAGTCGCCTATTAGGCAAATTACTCAATTTCTCCAGACTTCAATTTATTCAGTTACAAAATGGAGGTAGAACTAATGGGGACATGAAGGACTCAGGATGCTGACTAAAACATACATTTTGAGTTAGGACTAGTATGGGAATTAATTTCATACAACTGTATATTTGCTCCAAAGATTTTGTTTTTTATTTGGATTGGAAATGGTAGTGAAGGGAGTAGGAGAGAGTGGAGAGATGTAGGGATGAGGAGGATGAGGAAGAGGAAGAGGAGGAAAAGGAGGAAGAAAAGAAGAAGAAAAAGAGAAGAAAGAGAAGAAAAAGAAGAAGAGAAGGAAGAGGAGGAAGAATAGGAAGAGGAGGAGGAGGAAGAAAAGAAGGAGAAGAGGAGGAGGAGGAAGAAAAGGAGAAGGAGAAGAGGAGGAAGAAAAAAAAGAAGAAAAAGGAGAAGAAAAAAGAGGAGGAGGAGAAGGACAACTAGAAGAATTTAACTTGATAATAATAGTTAAATTGTCTGTCATTTGTCCAGGAAAATAAAAATAAGGTGATTAATAAAATGACATTTTAAAACAAAGAAGAAAACAAATTAGAGATGGCAATATGAACAGTGGAAAGGATATCATCTGTGAAGATCCTATGTTCAAATTTCATTTATGATATCACCTCTGTGTGAGCTGGGACAAGTCACATAATTTTTTTGGATTTGTTTTCTTATCTAAAAAATAAAAGAGGATCTGGAATAACCAGTCTCTGATATCCCTTAGGACTGAAAATCATAGGCTCACTGATGATATGATATAACTAGGTGATGGGAAAGGCCTCTTACAGTTCAAAAATGCTCCACTGCTCCATTTGTGTCTGAGAAAACAACCTGAAAAGTATAACACACCATCAGAGTGCAAGGTATTTATTTTAACACCCAATCTGGTTGATGTTGGCCTTCCCTGTGACTCTGATAACTGTTGATTTTTCTGTGTTTTAATGCAAACACCTTAAAAACCAGTCAGAGCCATACTTTATATTAACGCATGGGGGGTATTCCAATGAATTTACTGTTAAGTGCTCTTTGGCTCCAGTGATAAAAGGCAAGGAGGGAATGGTAGCAAATTAAGTTTGGCTTTTGATCTGCTCAGAATGTGTTCCTTTTATTCTCTATTCTCTGATTCAATTATTCTTTTTAGTTTATTTTCTTTCCTCTCCTCTCTCACAATTCCTTTTTCACCCTTTCCTGAAGTCCAAGCCAATTCAATCCAACAAGCATTTTTAAAGTTCCTACTATGTACAAAGCACAATGTGGGGGAGGGGAGCTATGCTCAACTGTGTATAGTTATCTGAAGTATTGCAATTTTAATATCTAGTATATAGTAGGTAATTGCTAAGTGTTTGTTCCCTTGCTCCCTACCCCCTTCACCTTTGCTATTTTAGGTTGCCTGTTACTTCCTGTTCAGCTCTCTATCTCATCATTTAATTCAATTAACATTTTCTTTATTCAGTCACATCCAACTCTTTGTGACCCCATTTGGCTTTTTCTTGGCAAACTTGCTGGACTGCCGTTTTCTTCTCTGATTCATTTTACAGATGAGGAAATTGAGGCAGAATGTAAGTGACTTTCCCAGGGTCATGGCCACTGTCTGAAACTGGATTTCCTGACTCCAGACCCAGCATTTTATATGCACTATGAGACCCCCTAGCAACCCACATTTATTGCAGATCATTTAAAGCTGGTTGGAACTATGGAGACTATTTAGATACAACCTTTCATTTTATAGATGAGTAAACTGAGGCCCAGAGAGAGAAAAGGGACCTGACAAATTCAAAAGTGGTCATGAAAACCTAGGTCTTTTGATTCCACATCTTTCTACTCTAACATGCAGTCTCCCAATTAAGTATCTACTAACTGTCAAGCACTGTGCCAGGCACTTTGAATACAATGACAAAAAGCTTTGGATTAGGGGACCAAAAATTCTGTGTCTGCCGCTTACTGGAAGTACAACATTGGACAAATCACTTTACCTCCCTAAGCCTCAGTTTCCTTATCTGCAAAATTAGAAGGTTGTACTACTGGCTTTCCCTTTCAGCTCTAGGATTCTGTTTTACCTGAGTCAATAAGAGTTTTTTAAATATGGCTCAATAATAAAAAACTACCTTCACACCTGGGTAGTAATGACCCCATCATCACAAATGTAACTTTACAATCTCCCAAGATTTTGAGGCTCCAACACAGCCCAGATTCTAGTTTCAAGAGAAGAAAAGTGAAGTTTATTTAAAATGATTGGTTTTGAGTGTATTTGAGTTTTATACCTGCCATCACACATTACTTTGCCCCTTTAGGGTCCTTATGGAACCAAGGCTTCATCTATTTTTACCAATTTCTGCTTAAAAATTGCTGGAGGAGCAAGCTAATGCTAACAAAGAAGCCAGCTTGGCAGATAAAGCCCCAAGGAAGCAAAAAAATTTATCTATATTAGAGTAGTATTTCAAAATTAATCCCACATTCCAAAAAGTGCCATACTTGGATTTAGCAATCCCCATTAGATAAGCAGGATCTGAATTAGCAATGGAAGACTTAGTCCAACTGCTCTGCTGGAAGCATATTATTTAAGAGACCATGCCCAATAGCATTAAAGAGATATGTGTTGGAGTCCAGATCCGGAAACCCAATGGGGAATAGAGTACCAACTTGTTCAATTTCTCCTTATTAGTTCAGCTTTTCTCATGTGTGAGGGCAGGACTAGACACATATCCTACACTAAGTCATCTACAGTAAACCATACCTATCATTGGTGAGAAAGTTCTATCCAAGATCAGGCTCAGATACATTCAGCATCATTTTGTGAAATGACTATATTTTAAAAAAAACAAAACAAAACAAAACAGAGAAAACGATTATTGGACATTGATGGTTTCCCAACTTATATTGACTGGATCTGACATCTATAAAGATTACATGCCTTTTTCATTGTTTATATGCATATTGTTTGATTGTCTGATAACATCTGCATCTGGGAGTGTAAATTTCAACTTTGTTGAAGTTTCCCAAACACTTATAAGTTCCAGCTGTTTGTTCTTGCCTCTCCAATGGAGATCTTACATTACAAAGAATCAGGCACAGGGTTGGGGGTGGGGATAAGAACTAAGATTTATCTAGTTGCTCTGTCTTCCCATTACATGGGGGATGAATTGTAGAGTAAAAAAAGGTTATTTTCAATTGAATTTCAAACACCAAAAGCTCAAAGTAAGGGATGTTTAAAATCCCGCCAGTGTTTTCATTAATTTTTAAAGAATAATATTAAATCATGAAGTTTTTCATGTAGCTGCGAATGAGCAGATGAGTCAGGTAACATAAGACACTCCATACCCAGAAAACCCTTGTCCCCATATTGAACCAAACTTAAAGAAAAAAACAAACACATTTTGAGTTCAGAAATATCTATGAAAAAGGAAGAACGAGAAACATCTGGACCAACACTGCTGAGCTGAGAATCAATAGATAAGAAGTTTAAATCACTTAACATATATTAACTGGGCATTTACTGCGTATCCAACTGTTCTAGGCACCATGGGGGAATGGGGGAGAAAAGGGGAAGGATGGATAAAACATGTAACTACTTGACCACCAAAGTATATGCTTTCAAAAGGGCCAGCACAATTTTCAACTATCTGTCCCAATTCCTTAAAAAAAAATCTTTATAGACATTGAGAATTTATAATATTGTAATCAATTTTAACTATTTCATAGACAAATCAAGCAACAAATTAAATACCTACTTATAAGCCCAACACTGAACTAGGCACTGAGAATAAAAATATAAAGAAAGAAATGATCCTTATTTGCAATGAGTATTCATTCTAATGGAAAAATAAGTGTATAAATAAATGAATAAGCATGAATGTATAAGTAGTTTGTGCTATATATGTCCATGGATAAAATCATGTCTAGAAAAAAAAAACTTTTCAAGAATCTAGTCTTAGATGAGATCATTATATTTTTGACAATTAGAAGAGCTAAAAACAGTACTTCTTCAGTAAAAAAAATTAACTAATTTAAAAATACTTCAGGTGAGTTCAACAGAAGGAGAGTTAGAATAATTTTACTATGATATACTGAAGGTCTATAATTTCATCCATGAAAGTTCTTTCCTTTATTTATTTTTAATTTATAGATTAAAATAAGCATTCCCATAACATAGTATGATAAAAAGATGATTACAGATGAAACTTCAACTCTATTAGATACAACTTGCTATTCCTTTTAAATATATAATAAATTTACCAAATAAATTTCTTTTTTTTTCCTCCCTCCTTCCCTCACTGCCATAGAAATGGCTACCATTAGACACAAATAGGTGTGTGTTTGGGGAAAGGGGGTATGTATGTGTGTGTAACATTATTCTATGCATACTTCTATCAGTTCTTTCTCTGGATATAGATAGCATCTTTCATGCAAATTTTTCCATGTTTTCCTAAGATCATTGAGCTCATCTTTCTTATAGCACAGTAGTATTTCATCACAATTATTACTACACTTTGTTCAGCCATCCCCCAGTTGATGGCCATCCTACAATTTCCAATTCTTTGCTACCACAAAGAAAGCTGCTATAAACATTTTAACACATGTAAGGTTTTTTTTTTCCTTTTTTCCCTTTTTTTTGGGGGGGGAGTTCATTTTTTACATATAGATAGATAGATAGATAGATAGATAGATAGATAGATAGATAGATAGATAGATAGATAGATAGATCAGTCCCTCTATGACAAAGTAGACATTTTTCTAGAGTTACTAGAAAATTCAATGACTTGTGATCAACATAGTGATGAGCCTCCCCAACCTTAGGTGCTTTGATCTGATCCTCTTGTCAGACATATATGGCATTTAAAGTATATTCCACTTAGGAGGACTTTGCAACATACATGGCCTCCTGGCTTCATCTCAAGAACATGAGAATATTTTCATTTAAACATATTGCTTATAAAGTTTAAAACAAATTAGGATCTTGTTCCTTTGTCACAAGTCATGAAAATCATCATCCCCTTTCATTTGACTAATTTAACAAGAACCTAGTGAACACTTTTCCATTAGAAACCCTGACAGAGATTCTTGCTGTTTTTCTTTGGCTTGGCAATAGAAACATTGAATATGTCACATAGCAAGTGAGTGACACGTTGTCTCTGGGAAATTGAGATTGGGAGGGAATATGCTGTTCAGACTACCCAGTTCCCTAACATCTGTTATTTCACCTGGTACGTATTTGCCATATTTCTATAGGCTTCAAATCAAGAAAGTGCTTCCTTGATTAATCACCTACGAGTTCAGATATCTATGAACCATTAGTTGATGCTTCCTTGAAACACATCAGAGAAATGTACCTTATGAAGTTAACACTATTAATGCTATCAAACATCCTGAAATACATTGTTCTAACACATAAGAACACATCACAGATGACTTAATTTAAATAGATTTCAGATGAGCTATAACAAAAACTTATTTATATCATGAAAAAAAAATTCCATTCCCATTCTAAGTAGTTTTCCTTCTTTCCTAATAAAATATGTTTTTGTTATTTTATTTTAAATTACATATTTTTTTAGTTTGTTTATTTGAGGTGTTTTGTAATCAGGGGATGGGAGTAGGGAACAAATCAATAATTTCCCAATAGATTTTTTTTTCCCTCTGGCTTTTTAAAAAAATTATTTAAAATCAATTTTTAATTAAAATTTTAAAACTTGTTGCTTGATAATATTTAAATATATCTTTCCCATTTATCAATAAATTAATCAATCAACTAGTATTTATTAAGCATTGGGAATAAAAAAAAATAAAATAAAAACAATCCTTGCTTAAGCCAACCATCAGCCTCACATTGGAGATCCATTGGAAGGTGACTTGGAGATAGAGGCAGAGGATGTGGGAACAAATACTGACTGTCAGTTCTTACTTATGTGACCTTCAGCAAATCACCTAACTCTCTTGAGTTAGATTTTTATATCTCCAAAATGAGGGGGATATCACCTCTACAATTCTTTCTAGCTCTAAATCCATGATCCCAGACTTCCTTCATTCTTTTTTTTTTTTTTTTTTTTGGTCCAGGAATCTGCAAATATACCACTAATTTGAATCATTAATGTTTGAACTATCCCCAAATCCCCCACTTCCAGCTAGACAGTATCAAGAGCTGACAATGACATGTCAACCTCAGTAACCAAAACGTGAGTTCCCAGAATATAGATATTAAAAACAAGCATTGTTATAAGTTTCATTCTTATGCTTTTGAGAGTCTATGTCTGGGACCCCAAATCATAAAGGAGCAATATATTTCTTTTTTTCCATTTGAAAATATTAAATTTAATAGAAAATGTCACATTGTAAACAAGTCCATTTATCCATCAATTTAAAACAGAATTTTACTAATCACTTGAAAGCCTAACATTAAATACAAGGAAAAAACACAGTATTCAAAAGTCCTGTCAGAGGTACCTGAATTAGACTCACAGGATTTGTTTTACCCCAAATGGAGCCAGCAGCAGCTTGCCATAGGTACATAAAAGATTAGATAGTAAGGAGGAATGAATATGGCCATCTTAACAATTATGGAATGAGCAATGGTGGAAGTACCCATTGTCTAAAAGAGGAACAATAGCACAAAATGTCCTATCTTCAGCAAAATATATCAGGGGTACATGATTAGTCATCCCTAATGGAGAAAGGTCCTACAGGGCAGAGCATATACACCCAATCTATTTTTATATCTTCCTCAGTGCCTAGTACATTGTTTACAATGGGCAATGATAAATGGTCACTGAATGACTATTATATGACAGCAAAGTACATAAGCATTTTAAATAGGGGTGGGCAAACTGTATAACCTTGCACTCAGTGAAACATTCATGTCCTACCATTAAACCCAATCCTAAAAAGAAATTTGCTGTGAAAGAGAAAGAAACAAGACAACAGGAAAAAAAAAAAAAAAAAAGATATTTCTCCCTATCCCACCTATCAACTTGTCCCTAATCCCGTTCAAGTCTAAAGTGCCCACTTCCTCCAGGTCTACTTTTCCATATACTACCAGAGACTTCTTCATTTATATTTCAACATATTTTAAGAATAAGTACTTACTTTAAAAGTAAGAAGATTCAATGGTTAGAATAATCAGAAAAATCAACCATTTAATCCAAATGCATTTATTAAAGCACCTACTATGTACCAGAAAAGAGTCAGGTTCTATATGTCCAAAGACAAAATGAAACAATTCTGTATATCTTCACTCTTTATATATCTGTACTTAAAGCATCTGTTTGTTTTACTCTCTTTTTAAACTTGCTCCTCATATAGAATGATCAAGAGCAAAGCATTCTACTCCATGAAAATACCTTTTTTGTCATTGCTCATAGTACTGCATTGTAGTTTCTAATTTGTTACTTATATTAAAGTTCACATATTATTTTAAGATGTGCTTTTACTCTCTTTTCCATAGTCAACAAACTTATAATGTGATTTTTTTTTATTATGTGATTACATATACAGCTTGGCATAGTACATATAGTATTTCAGTGAGTTAGAATACCTGACCTTGAATCCTACCCTTTATATTTAATATAAATAAACCCCTTGGACTAATCTACTAAGTTATAAATAGATGGCTATCTTCTTCAATACAGGGAGTACCCAAAACAGCAATTCCCCACCCTGATAAAATTCCAGATTCTTTATGTATTTGTGTACTTCCCCAATTTTCCCCCACTAACAGCTTTTGAAGGCAAAACCTATAGAAACACATAATGACCTTGTTTTCCATGGAATGGCATAATTCAATGGCAAAAATTGTTTCTCATAATATGATTTTTGCAAATGGAAGAAAAAAAATCCTTGTCTCTGTTCTCTTCCTTCTTTTTCTCTTCTTCTTCTTCTTTTTTTTTTTAATTTGATTTCTGGTCACTTTTCGCCTACACGTGGCACTTCCTTCTTTTCAATGTGATTGCAATAGCTGGTTCAGAAGTCTCTTATTACCTAGTGCTTCCTTATGGATGCAGATATACTCTCTGAGACAAAGCAAACACAGATTCTGGCTGAACATTTGCTTAGTTCCAAGACATTCTAAAACAGGAATTTAGGTGTTTCTCAATAGTGTTGAGACTTGAATCATTGGGCCATGTCCTTTGTTGCTCAATCATTATCAGTGTTTCCAACTTCAGCAGGTCTTTCTTTACTAATTACTTTGATCTTTGTGATACCAAGCAAGCATAAAACCATGAAAAACCAGCTACAGGGATTTTCTGGGAAGGAGTGACCAATAGCCGGTCTCTGGGAAAGGGAGCACACTGATAAGTGAGTTTCACCGAGATCTTATCGGTTGCTCAGCACAGCAAGAAATGGAAAGAATGAAGTATCTCTAAGCATTTGTCAAGGAGCACATTTTAATTTAGTTTTGGATGACCTGGAATGGACAAGATAAGAACTGACTCAGATAGTTTGTATATTCAGGGAAGAAATTTAAGAACTAAAATGTTATTTTCTTTTTAAGAGCAAGAAAAAAAAATTCCCAAACATTGCATACCACTGTTTTCTTGGTGCATCACATAGCATTAAAATACTTAAAACTTAAGATGTCACATTTGTCTCTACATAATAAAAGAAATCATAGTTATAGTATATTGAAGAGTTCCTTCTATATTTCTTTGACATTCAGTAACTAATAAAATATTACTTCCATATTAAATAATATAAGCTGTTAATCCACTGGGAAACAGCTAGTTAACATTTATTAAATGCTTACTATGTGCCAAGCTCTATGCTAAGCAACAAAAATACGGATAATTAAAAGAAAAACAGTTTCTGCCCTCAAAGAGTTTACAATTCGATGGGGTGAAAACAATATACAAATCTGAAGCTGAAAAGGTTTGGGGGAGAGATAGAGGAGATAGCTGGTGTGGGACCATGATATAGAAGTCTAAAAGAGTGTAGCTAGGTAGAAAATGAAGAGATGGCTGGCTGGGGTCCCCTTCTTAAATGGAGTATTAAAGAGGGAATTTTTTGCTTTGCCTATCAATCAGAGAGGTAATTGGGTACCAATGAAAGTTGATTTGATAGTAAAGTATGCTGAAGTTCCTGATAATGAGCATCCTGGAGGCATGGCGAAGAAGGCAGGATGGAAGCTAGATAAAAAAATGAAACATCAGAATGAGTAAATAGAGTAAAAATAAGTTTGAAGCTCTGTGTGGGATGATTTTTCATATATTTTATAATTAACCAGTAGCAGAATGCTTGATATAACTTAAAAAGCTTCATGTTTATGAGTAACATTACATAATAAAATATATAAATTATTTCTGAGTTGGAACTACCTAACAACCAAATAATCTTATCAATATATGGAAAAGAATCCCCACTACCATGTGCCTGACAAGTAGTCACCTATTATTTGCTCAAAAACCTCCAATCAGGTAGACCCTATTATTCCATTCTTCCCATTTGGGAGAAAGATTTTTGTTTACATTAAACCTAAATTTGCTTCTTAAGAAAGTCTATCCATTGCTGGGACTTCTGCCTCCTAGAATATGGGATATGAAAAGTTTGAAAGATATGATTTCTGGGTAATTAATTATTTTGTTAATTATGACTGGTGAATAATTAATAAAAGAATGGTCATTTGGTCTTCTCTTGTAAACCAAAGATAAATCTTGGAAGTTTCTCAATGCGCATAAACCCTTGGAAGAGTGGGTGTTCCTGACAGGTGGCAATCAACTTTGATTAGCAATTAATGAGAGGATAAATATTATAAAGAGAGGTGGATTTATTCTAATGAGAAGCTGAAAGGCATGACTTTGATTATGTCACTTTTACTACCAGACCACTCCCAACTTCCAGACAGTCTAGACAGAAAATCTACATTCACCCTACCACACCCAACCCTGAGTAAGATACAATGGGCCAGGATTCACCTACATTAGATTTTTTTTGTAAGGTTTTTCTAATTGGGTGGGATAACAGTTCCACCTAGATAGGATGGTCCAGATGGGGTAAATTTTGGGGCAATGTCAATAAAGTCCTTCAAAAACTATTAATTTACTGGGTTTTATTTCCAAATGAGGAAATAGAAAGAAAAAAATCTTCATCTCAATTGGCTATTAATATGAAAAAAAAATCAGTAAATTTAATCCCTCTTTGAGTCGATGGTCCTTTCAATATTTGAAGACAGTTAATTTTTCCATCATCAAACAAAGTAGTCTCTTCTCCAATCTAAACATCCCCAATTCTTACAATCAGAGATTGGGGGTGGGAGGATGAGTGAGGCTAGATGAAAGGAAGGATTTTGGAGCATTATAGTGAATTACTAAAGTTGCTGGAGAACCTCTGTCTCTCAAAATAGAATTATAGACTTAATGGGGTAATTAGATGTGAGCCTTCCTGGAAACCAGGTAACAACATAGCATCTCTCCTAGGTCTAAGATGAAATAGAGTGTGAAACATTACAATAATCTAAGCTATGAGTGGCCAAATAGGGCAGATTTTGCTAAGAGGTTAGAAATATTCCCAAGACAAATAGAAACAGCTGAAAGTACAGAAAATCCCAAGGAGATCTCATTCTCAGGAGATTCCACAACCCAGTTCTCATTACCCTAGTGATTAGGAAAATGCAGACAAGGTCAGAGAAACATAGTTAGGAGTCCAGTCTCTGAGTTGTTCTTTAAATAGGATTGCTTCTTTTAACATTCCTCACTCAGAAGTTTTGAACACAGTGCAATTTCAACTATTCCTCTTGATATTTTTTTCCTGTTAATTAAAAATAACTAATGACATAGGTGTCTGAAAGGACTTATGCATTCTAGTGGTGGGTGCCACCTGAGCCCGTAAATCACTGACTTGAGGGAATGTCCAAGCTCTGTTCCCCAATCAGCAACATCTGTGATATGAAAAGAGCACTTAAGAGGTTAAAACCAATTTCAACTTGTCAGTCTCTGGGCAAATGCAGAGGAATCTTCAGAAACAGTCCTGTGATGAGGGAGTGTTGAATGGAAATAAGCTAAATAAACCTTCCTGAATGGATCACTGAGAACACGAATCTCTTTTGTTTGAACTTCTGATTTCTCGTCTGGCGTCCCTTGGAGAAATGTGGGTTTCTGTTGAGATATCATGTATTTTCTACCATTTCAAGAAATCCTCATGGAAGAGTTCATTGAGACCATCTGTAATGGGTTTAGGAGGGCTGTGATTAATATGGACCACCCGACTGTTCCCTTGTTTGACATGTGGGAAAATTTGTAATCGGTTCCTGGTGAGAGAGATTTCAGGGAGGACCCAGTTTCACTTGGGTACTCCAGTTACCACCAAGAATCAGTCCACCAAACTCACACGTGGCCAGGGCTCATCCATGGTCAGTGGAAATGGAGCTGAGGGGGTTTCCTTTCTCCCTCCCCACCTCACTCTAAGTAAAGTCCAAATGATCCCAAGACCAGGAGACCTGGATAAAAAACTGAGGTCTGTGGCAAGCCTCCATGGCTCAAAGCCACCCAGGGTGACACATCTTTATTACCTCGATCGTTCCCCGAAAAAAGAGTCAGTTTAAGGAGGATCCCAGCTGTTTTGATTCTGCTTTTCAAATATTCTCAAACAGCCCAATCTCATGGAAAGCTCTCTTGAAGGGCGAACATTCAACTGTAAACACTGGAAAGAAGCATTCTCATGATGTCAGTAAGACAAGCATGTAAGAAGCAACGTGTGTATTCTGGAAAGCTCACTAACCCTTTGGGCCAAGAAATAAAGTCTGGCATCAGTCTTCTTATGTGTCCGAGCGGACTTGATGGCCTGCAGATAGAAGTGGTGAAACAGCAGGAAAGAGGAGGGGGATGGTGTGGCAAGGTCTCCCAGCTTTCAGCAGATAAGAAGTCAGGCAAGGCAATGGCACCAAGATTTTGTCAGGTTGGAAGGGATTAGAAGGGCAGGTAGAAATACAAACAGACTGGTTTCTGTTGGGCTGGGTGTTTTATTACAATATCACCTCATTCAGTTTTCATCCATTTAGCTCTACAGAATGAGGCAAGTGACACAAAACACAAGAAATGAAGAGAAAGACCAAAGCTCCTTATTATCAGGAGTCAAGGTCTCATTCAGGGCAATGTACACCTATTGTGTTTATAATTGCTGTGATTGTTATCTGGTGTGTTGGAGCTTCTTTGGAACAGCAGAGTTCCCTAGAATGCCTCCTTCAGAGAAAGCTGGGACCAAATTTGTCTATAAGGGACCTGACAGTGGCTATTGATCAGTTGTAATTGATAAATGTTCAGTCACTGGAATTTACCAAGATGATAAATAGCCGTTTCTCTCTCTTTTTTTTTTTTAAGTGAACACATATATACAACATATATGGATAATTGGGGCCTTTTGTTTTTTAGATCTCATCCATTTCCAGAAATAGCCTTCCTTCCCTTTTGTGCAAGCTCTCTCTTGTAAGAAAGATTTTAAAAGACATAAAAAGTTTTTAACAAAATCAACCAAATTACCACCAAGTTTGGAGGGCAATCTGGCATGGTTGGACTCGGATTTGGATCTGAATCCTTCTTCACATACTTAGTAACAGGGTCACCCTGAGTCAGTCTTTTATCTTCCTTCATCTGAAAAATGGGCATGTCAATAACAACATTTATTTCACAGAGTGATCATAAGAATCAAATGAGATAGTATATGTAAAAACACTTTACAAATATATAAATGTTAGTTATTACACCGAGAGGTGTATCTATCTGCCTTAACTGCAAAAGAGCTGTTGTAAGGATCAAGTGAAATAATATTTGTAAAACACATCCTTCTTTTAGTCTTTCCTTCCTTCCTTTCTTCCTACCTCTTTTTCCTTCTTTCCCCTCCCTTCTTTCTTTCCCTCCTTTCCTTCTTCCTTCCTTTCTTCTTTTGTTGCTTTCTTTATTCTTTTCACTCTTCCATTCTTCCTTCTTTGCTTCCCTCTTTCCCTCATTCCATCCATCCTTTCCTTCCTCCCTTCACTTCTTTCTTCCTTCCTTCCTCCCTTCATTTCCTTCTTCCTTTTCTCCTTCCTTCCCTCCTGCCTTGCTTTCCTTCTTCCCTTCTTCCTTTCATCCTTGCTTTCTTCTTTCCCCCTTCCTTCTCTCCTTCTTCACTTTCCTTGCTCCTTTCTTCCTTCCTTTCCTCCTTTCCTTCTTTCTTCTTTCCTTTTCTACTTCCTTCTTTTTTCCCTCTTTTGTTTCTTCCTTCCTTCTCTCCTACCTTGCTTCCCTTCTTCCCTCCCTTCTTCATTTCATCCTCTGTTCTTCTTTCCTCCCTCATTCCTTCCTTCTTTCCTTTCTCTCTCTCTTCATCCCTCCTTTCTTCCCTTCTTTCCTTCCTTTCTTTCTATCCCAACTTAGCAATTATTTGCAGTAGATTGTCCCCTATTTCTAAAGTGAAGTTAGTAGAGCACATTTTCCCCCAATTCTCAAGTGTCAAGTTTAGCCACTATAATCATCCCTATAATTAGCTTTATTTTGTTCTTCTTCCCCTCCACATACATTGCAGTGCTCATGGCATATATTGTTTCCTTGGTTCTGCCTACTTTTTGCATCAATTTATCTAAGTCTTCTCATAACCCCCTATATTTATATTTGTCATTTCTTATAGGCAATAATATTGCTTTATATTTAAGTGTCACGCTTTGTTTTGCCATGCGCCAGATGATGGATAAAAAATTTCTCTTGGAAGCATTCAGCCATGCTAGTATGGGTTCATTTTGATTAAAAAAGGGAAAAAAAAAAACTTTTTTTCCTATTTCTGTATATGTAATTTTTTTTCCTCCTTAAATGGGCCATATGCCTTAATGCAATCAAATGAAAATAATTCCTTTGCTCTACTTATTAATGACTTTCCTCGTTAGTGAGGTAAGCACATACACATTGAAAAGCAAGTTGTCCCTGGAAACCACATTAATTATAAAATGCAATCAAAAGATCAGCCCAAGAAGAAGTTTGCTATCAGACTTTTCTCAGTTCTTGAGTTTTCCAAAGGCCTCACTTTAAAGAAAGAACAGAAATGGAAGCTATAAAAATGTCAGCTGTACAGATTTGTTATTAAGAAATCCTCGTTTACCTGGGAATAAAGTATAGCTGCCCCCTAGAGTATGCAAGTTTTAAAAGGCAAATTAATTTTTTAAAGAGTAGTTTCTTGCTCCAACAAGCAAAAAGAAAAGTTTTTCAAAATGGAACATCAACCAGCAGAAAACGAGCATGTCTTCACTTGACATGCAAAATAACAGACAAATCAAAAACCACTATGAGATCTAAACTAGATCTAGTTCTTTTACTCTTGAATGACTCTTCACTGAGAGAGATAAACAAGGAAAGACCAAGAGACAAAATACTGTAAAATCTCCTTAGGGATAGGGACTGAACCTGTGATTTCATTGGCATGGGATCCTCCCAGAGGTGTAAACTCCCCCTACCACAGTTCATTTGAGAGAGAGATAGCTACCAAAAATGAGAAAAATAGTCATTATGATAGTCATTTATATAGTGCAGAAAGTTGCACATATATCATCTCAAATGATATACAATTGTGAAGTAGCCCCATTGAATAATGAATTTTATGAATCAATTTCTGGATTATCCTTGGTCCAAGAATTTTGCAGACTACTTTTTGGTCGCCAAATAAATCATTTACGTATTAAATAATGGAATAAAATAAAAATTCAAGAAGACACATCTAAAAAAAAGCATTCTTCCTCCACCAAAAATTCAACAAATTTCCTAATGGAAACTTGCTAGGCCACAAGAGGCAGAGGTAAGGCATCATCTAGTACAACTCCTGCATCTTCCAAATGAAGGAAACTGAGACTGAGAGAGTAAAATGATTTATCTAACATCACCCTTTTAATAAGTGGCAAAGCTAATATGTTCACCATGCTTTTTACTGTACTGTGCTGCCTCCTCATTAGCACTCCCTGCCACAATTTGGGAAAGATAAGAGGTTTAAGAAATTGGGGAAAATGACAATTTCCTTTTCCCCTCTTTTTTGGTAGTTTATCTGATAAATAATCTGCTTCATAGATAACTTACAAGACTTATAAATCAAGAAGAGTGGTTTTGATTCTTGTCTCAAATACTCGTTAGCTGGATGACCCTAGGCAGTTCACCTTATCCCAAAACTTCAGTTTCCTTCTCTGGCACATGGTGATAATAATAGCACCCCCTCAGCAGGCTGTTATGAAGCTCAAATACAATAAGGTGTTTGATAAGAGCACTGAGATCCTTAAAATAAAGGGCTTAATAAATGGAAGTATTGTCTCAGGGTTCATTAGAATAAAGTTCTGCCTCTAATTCAGAAGGCCCAAAGCTGGAGTAGAATGTCATTTGGCTAAGGACAATCCTGTTTTCAGATTTGTCTTTGTATTCTAACATAAGGACAGCTAGGTAATTCAGTGAATACAGTGCAGGATCTGGATTCAGGAAACCTCATCTTCCTGAGTTCAGACACTAACTGAGTGACTCTGGAAAAATCACTTAACCCCATCAGTAAAATGAGCTACAGAAGGAAATGGCAAACCACTCCAGTATCTTTGCCAAGAAAACTCCAAATGGGATCACAAAGAGTAGGCTTTGAAACAACAGAACAGAAACAACAAATCCTAGTACAATCTCAGCACATAGTAGGTATTTAACAATGCTCATTTCATTAAATAGGTTAGCACAGGGCATCAGAGCAATTCAGCACTTAACATCGCATTTGACAGTCACACTGTATTAGTTTAAATATCAAATGAATACCAAGTTTTGAGACAGAGAGCCAGGTGACTTTAAATATCTGTGAAGTGAAAATATTCCTGCATATCCCTCCCCTGGAATGCTGCTAAGGAGAAAACTGAGTGAGTTACCGATCATTTTTGCTTGTAACACAGTCCCCTCCTTCTGATGAGAGCAGGTGTATGAAGAGAAGAACTTGGCTTTGATTCTCATTAACCAAATCAAAATTGGATGCCAATTTTTTTAATCCATCCCAACCAAATTATAACTCTTGAAATCTCAAAGGAAAGAAAAAATCTGATTTGTTATTGAGAAAATGATAGATTTCATTGGGCGCTCGTCTCTCAGATTCAGATGAAATCAAAATCAAGTGAATATAGAAAGGCCCTTTGAAAATCTGCCCCTTTGCCCCCTGCCTCTAGTATATTAATGGTTACAAGATGTTTGGTGTATATTTGAGTAGTCAAGAAAACCTGCCTTCCCAAAGGGGAAACAAAAATGGGAACAGACCCAGAGGAAAAAAGAAGTTAGTGGACAGACCTGAAATGTTCTTAATGTTAACACGGACCAGCTTATGGTAACAAAGGTTAGGTCAGAGCATGGTCTGAATGTCAAAGTCAGAGCTAACCTCTTGGTCTTTACTCTGACTTGTAAGTCATAGAATACTTTTTTCAGAAGCAGATAATGTTTTCTTATGCTGGCACAGTTTCTGATTTTTAAAAAGACTTGCATTCTAAAGTCCTTTCCTTAAGGGCCTGTTAGGAGCACCATGCTTTATAAACCTTTTAAGTGCTATATAAGCATGAGTTATTATTATTTGTTTCCTTTTTATCCTGACAATGAAACATTTTTATGAATGAGCAAGCAAAGGAGAGTGAAGAATTAAGGGAGAAAAGGGAATTTTATTATAGGCAATTTATTGAGTTAGGTTTCCTTTGCGATAGATGAAAATAAAATCAGAAATTCCTCCTTTTAAAATCCCATATCTGTTTTGACTGTATAGAATGCTCACCGTGGTGCCATTCTTTCTCCTTCATTTATTTTCATTTGCATTAGTCACGATTTTCTCTGGATCCATGATGTAGATTAGCACAGGCCTTCAAGCCCCCGGCATGCAAGAAATTAGGTCAGACCCCAAAGAAACCAGGTTTAAGGAAAGTAAGAAGAAAAAAGATACACTCTCTCAAATAGTACAGAACTCTTTGGGCAACTGGTATGCTAGGATGCAATAGTTAAGCTATAAGAAAAGTAGAGGGGGACTGTAACCCTGAAGGGTATAAATCACATTTCAAAATATGAAGATATTTTGAATGATAAATTAATCTGAATATGTCTTGGGGCTGAAGTGGGTTACAGACAATGGTTCTTTTCATGAGCCCAACATTTGCGTTTCTATGTGTGCATGTTTAGGCACAATATAAATCTGCAAATATTTTCATTTTACAAAGGGATCTTTTTGCGTGACTATGTGTGCATGTTTAGGCACAACATAAATCTACAAATATTTTCATTTTACAAAGGGATCTTTCCAAATACAACAAAAATACATCCACTTATTACTTCTAAAGGAATTTCTCCAAATAGGACAAAGATATACTTATTACTTCTGTGACTAACTTGAACTTACTGTTATGGACCTCAGTTTACTTTATCTGTAAAATAAAGGTCCTTTCTAGCTCTAAACTTATAATCCTATGAACTACAACCCTAGAACAGCTCTGAAGCCATGATCCTATGTTCACTTTGCGGGAAATATCCCTTCTTGTTGTTGGGTTCTTTTTCAGTTGTGTCCAGATCTTCATGACCCCAATTAGGGGTGCCTTGACAAAGATATTAGAGTAGTTTACCATTTCCTTTACCAATACATTTTATAGGAAGGAAACTGAAGCAAACACAGATAAGTGACTTGCCATTTGTCACACAGTTAGTAAGTGTCTGAAGTCAGATTTGAACTCAAATTTTCCTGAGTTGAAATGGCTTTTGGCTTTGCAGTCTTGTAAATAATTATGGTCATCTTGTATATTGTTCTCCAGTTCTACTTTCTTAACTCTTCTATCAGTTCATACAACTTTTTTTTTTTCTGAATTTCTCATGGTCTTTTTTATGGTGAAATGTTATTCCATTATATACACATGCCACGATTTGTTCAGCTATTTCCCAATCAAAGAGTATATACCGATTATAGCTTTTGCTAGCATTAAGAAGTGCTGTTATGAATATTTTAGTATAGAGGAGACTTTTCTTTCTCTCTTTTCTTGGGGCAAATGCCTAGCACTGGGAATGCTGACCAAAGGTATGCACATTTTAGAGCTTTTCCTTTCATTATTTTCAGTTTTGTTATTGTTCCAGAATGGTTAAATCAATTCACAGCTCTCCTGACAGTGCCAACGAAGGCATCTTTATTGTGCACTAAATTGTGTGTCAGTGTGTGGTCCACTTTGAGACTGTTTTACAGAGAAAAAAAATAAGACAGTAGATGATAAATAGATAGACAAACAAATAGATGACAGATAGGTGGACAGACATAAATAGATGATAGACGCACAGACAGACATACATAAAGATGCAGATAATATATATATAAATAGAGAGAGACAGAAAGATAAATGGATAGATAGATACATAGACAGGCACATAGATATACATCATAGATATATATATATATAGAGAGAGAGAGAGAAACAGAGACAGATGATAGACAGACAGATGGATAGCTAGATGAATGGATGGATAGATACATAGATACATAGATAAATGGATAGGTAGATGGATAGATGGATGGATAGATGGATAGGTGGATGAATGGATGGATAGATAGATAGGCAGCTAGACAGACAGATAGGGACATACAGAACCATAGACAGACAGATAATTGATAGGTAGATAGACAAAGAGATTGATGTACACTCTACATAAAGATATAGAGACATAGATATAGGTGATATATATTCATAGAGACATAGTTTGGTAGTTATAGATAGATAGACAAAAAGAGAGAGAGAGGTACATAGATATACCCAATAGCTATATAGATATAGAGACAGAGACAGATGATAGACAGACAGATAGATAAATAGAAAAATGGATAGATAGGTAGATGGATGGATGAATGAATGGATAGATAGGCAGTTAGTCAGACAGATAGGGATACACGGAACCATAGACCCAGACAGATAATTGATAGGTAGATAGACAAAGAGATTTATATACACTTTACATAAATTTTTAGAAATACAGATAATAGATGATATATATTCATAGAGACATAGATTGCTGGTAGATAGACAGACAGATAGATAGATAGATAGATACTATAGATATAGAAACAAAGATTAATGAAAGCGACATAAAGGTATAGATAGACAAACTGCAGATAGGCAGACAGAGACAGATAGACAAATTGATGGACGGATACATATACATTATAAGTAGAAATATAGGGATATAGATAGATATATAAAAGTGTATGAATACGTCATAACAACATTTGTTTGTTTTTATCAGTGTGATTTTATCAGTGTAAGAAACTCTGTGTGAAAAACTTCCTCAACGTATACAGATCAGCATGTTCTCTGAAATTGTAGTTTGAGAGAACTGCCCTTTCTTTACTGAGTTAGGTGTGGAGAGTCATACAAAGTCAGAGGTGAAATCAAAGTCTTTTCAATGCCAAGATCAGTTTCCCATTCACTCTGCCATACTGATCGCCATATATTCTCTCTATATACCTATTTATCTCTTTATATCTAAGTTTCTTAGATTTTTGTATGTGTTCTAGACCCCTTTGGCAGTCTGTTAAAAGTCTTTGGACACCTTCGTAGAATAATGTTTGAATAAAAATGCATATAATTCCAAAAACAACCAATGATATCGAAACATATTATCAAAATATTAAGAAGAAAAACCAAAAAAACAAGGACTTCAGATTAAGAACAATTACTCTCTATGAAGACATATGTCTTTACTCTTTATGCATGCTCACATGTGTAAAATTGTAGCATTATTATTAGACAAGGCCCATTCTTACTTAATTCATTCTGCAGATGGTGATTTTTGTTGGCATTGTTATTTCCCCCAAAATGATTGGAGGAATAATTCACATTCAACCTATCACATCATCCAAGGACATTCTCTGAATAGTTGTGAATCAGCGTTGGCTCTGGCTAAGCTGTAAAGGAAGCCCATCAAAGTCGGCACTAACAGGCAGTAATGTTTCCCAGAGTTAGCTGATGCAGATGAGAATATTATCTACATCATCTGTAAATCTGCCCTCTTTCCCTCCCTCCCCCCAAAAGACATAATGAACACAAGATTTCTCTCAACTTAAGCAAAGTCAAACAGTAGATTAGATTAGGGTTTTTTTTTTTTTTTGACTAAGTAATCAAAGAGAATATCTAATTTTTTTAGGAACTCCCAGTGTTGCTGTCATTAAAATTTCTGAAACAAAACCATCAGATATGTAAATATGGAATAGCAGAATTAGATATTTTGGAGCCAAATTCCCTGTCAGAAGTACACACATATGCAAATGTACATAGAGACTTTTGTTTAAAAACATTTAAATTATCTGATAGGCATCAATTATTATAGTAAAAAGAATAAGAAATGATTTGATAGGTAATTTATGTCAATTAAAATGTTTAAACAGAAGTGTTAATTAATTAGAGTCACCAAGCAATAAAGAGCACTGGTTAAGGAGCAAAAGGTAAGAAACAATTAGCTGGATAAGTTAATAATGACCTTGGTGAATAAACATGTCTAGGAATTGTGGAAACCAGACCTATTATATAGTGATTTAAATGAATTTGAAAGGGTACTGCTGATATTCAAGTCCTGGGTTTAAGTCCTGCTTAAGACATTTATAAATAACGTGAACCTGGAAAAGGCACTTTTCTTGGACCCAGTTTTCTTCATCTGTAAAATGAAAGAGCTGGACATGGCTTCTAATGTTTTTTCCTTCTTTAAATCGATGATACTATGCCTTATTACCAGTGTAGCTTAGAAGAAAGAATTTCACATCCCTGGGCTGTAGTTTTTCTCATCTATAAAATGAATAAGTTGGACTATATGACCTCCAAGGTCACTTCCAATTCTAGATCTATGATCCTATGAATTTTACAAACCCATATTTCTTAATCCCATTTTTTTTTACTTTTCTTTTTATCACTGTTCTTTTCCCTATTATCTTCCTTTAATGGTTGTTACCAAGAAAATAACAGATGCTTGATAAATGACATTTTTCCTTCCTCCTTTTTAATTCATATCTGAAAAATACATGCATATGCATGTTTATGTATATATATATAAAATACAGGATATATATTATATAATACAGATATGTATCTATCCATAGACACAGTTAATGTTATCTATATAATAATGAATAATATATAATAATGTGTTTATTACTATAGATGGATACATACATACAAATATACCTGTATGCACACACATGTATATGTCTATATGTGTACATACATATATACATACATACTTCTATGTATAAATAGATACACATATAACTCTATAGATATATATGTACATATAACTTCTATCTATAAATAAACTCTATAGATATATATATAGATATATAGATACCTATATATGGCTAGATATATGCACATATGCTTGTATATCCGTATAGATATGTATATGTGTACATATATATGCACACATGCAAACACCATGTTTGTGTGTATATTCACACTGTATGCATATATACATGAATGTGTGCATGTATGTTTGATCCAGGAGTATTCCAGTAAATATTTAACAAGGTTCTCTAGAGAAAAAATATGCACCTGCAATACACATTAAAGTATAATCTGTATCATATTCATTTTTCCATCCCTTTCTTAAGTCTAGAAAATCAACAAAACAATAAATCAAACCCTGGTTTATAGCTTTTGCCCATTTCCAACATAAAAATGCTCACAATGAAAATTTAACAATCAGCTCTTGAAAGACAGTCCACGCTGGCTCTGGTTTGATCTTCCTTCTCTCACTCAGTCTTGACTTGTGGCCACTCCAATTATGTTTAGATGGAAGAGCAGAGTCCCATTTCCTGGCTCAGAACTGAAATTCTCCACCTCCCTAAGCCTTTTTGCTAGGGTCTACCTGGCAGGTACCACAATAAGATTTGGCCTCCATTGCCCCCACCAGAATAAGAAATGTAAGCAGCACAAAATCCTTAACCGGCTGCCAAATGTGGATCTTCGACTTCAGAACAGATCTGTTGCCCCTGTGCTAGAAGGATCAGACCATGGAATATTTCTAATTATCTGAGTACTTCCACCCCTCACCTCAAATTATTTTTATCTGCATGTGGAAAGATGCTGATTAACTCAACATTAACTGTGACATCGAAACTCACATTAATTCCTGTTGAAAGGGGCATGAAAGTTAGGTGATGATGTCATAGGTGAGCTAGTGATTTGTACTTTATAAACTAATTTTTTTTTTCTTTTAAAGTCTGTCATTTCAGTGGCATAAGGAACTGCTGGGGAGGAAGTTCTTTATGCCAGTAGAGGTCAATATCTGCTTTGCAGCTTTCATTAGAGTGGAGGTTTTAACTCTGTGTGATTGTGTATGTATGTGTATATGTGTGTGAGTGTGAGAGACAGACAGACAGTGAGACAGAGACAGAAACAAAGATGGGGGAGGAAGGGATTGAAAGAGGAAGAGAGAAAGAGGGAGAAAAAGGGAGAGAGAGACAGAAAAACAGAGACAGAGAGAAAAAGAGATGGAGAGAAAAAGATGGATCCCTTCAGTAATCTAGTGATACCTAATGCTATGGTGCTGTCTTGCCTACAGTCATAATTTAGGGAAATGCTAAATTTCAGTTAGAATTTAGTGAAAATAAAGGTGTACCTTTTTTCTCCATCCAAAAACTGCCTGTGACACAGAGAAGTATTTCACCAGAGTCGTACAATCTGTATATGTCAAAGGTGGAATTTAAATCCAGCTATTCCCTATAATGGGTCATCTCTCTCTTTTTTTTTTATTAAAGCTTTTTATTTGCATAACATATGTATAGGTAGTTCCTCAGCATTGATCATTACAAAGCTTTCTGTTACAATTTTACCCCCAATCCCCTCCCCTCCCCTAGATGGCAGGAAGTCCATTACATGTTAATAATGATAAAATACTTGACAAGTTGTTGTGCAAGAAAAATCCTATCTACAAGAAAAAAAAAAAAAAGAAAAGCAGAGAAAGGAAATGCACTGCATCTCTCTCTCTCTCTCTCTTTTTTTTTTTTTTAATAAGTTATCAATAGGGGCAGCTAGGTGGCACAGTGGATAGAGCACCAGTCCTGAAGTCAGGAGGGCCTGAGTTCTAATCTGGTCTCAGACACTTAATATTCCCTAGCTGTGTGACCCTGAGCAAGTCACTTAACCTCAATTGCCTCAGCAAAAAGAAAAAAGTTATCCATAAATGTTCACTAGGTAAGAATCATGAGACAGTATTAAATGCTATAGTTAAAGAGAGTAGGAGTCAGAAAGATCTGAGTTCAAGTCTCCAGTTGGACTCACTTAACATAAGAGGCCATTGATCAAGTCTAATCTAGAGAGCAGATGCTGCTGATCCACTTCAGAAAAGGGGGCTTCCTCCCTGCTTATTTCCCTCGAGTTAAATTACTGGTGTGAACAAAAACATAATTCTCACAGTCGTGAGTAACTTCCATCCCCACTTCATACTCCCAACTAATCGCTTCATTTTTGTTTCCTATCTATTTATTATTTACTTCATCTAGAGATGCTATTTTCCCCCAGTAGAACAGAAGCACCTTGAGAGAAGGCACTGTTTGAATTTTGTCATGTTCCCAGAATTTAGCACAGGCCCTCACCCATCGGCCATTCTAAGCAAATGTTCCTTGATTAATTAATGGGATGGTCCATGTCCATGAGAAGTCTGTATAAATATGGCACTGAGGATTCTACTATTTCCAGGTGGTATGGAATTGCTATCCAAAGTTTATAAGCACAATGGCTAATCAAAATTGACCTTTCTACTCAAGACCAAGATTTTCCTAATTTTTCATCTAGATAAAAACCATGAGTTTTTGTTTTCCTCTATTACCAAATAAACTGCTTCTTCTTTCTGATGAGGAACCATGAGAGATGATCCCACTGGAGGCAGAGTAGTACAGAGAGCTTTTATTGGTCTCTTCTCTATTTGGGGGAGGGGAGGAGGGATGGAAAAGCTTATATTTGTTGTTCAAATGGCCTCTTACTTTCTTTAGTTTGTTTGTCCATTGTATCCTTAGTACCTAGCACAATACCTGGCCCATAGGAAGCACTTAAGAAATGCCAGTTGATTGATTCATGTTTGGTCACATGTTTTTAATAGCCAGAGACCCACTCCAATTTAGTTAAAACCATGTTGGACTGTGGCGGCAGACTTGAAACAATACTTCAGGGAGTCAATAGACCATGACACGATACTGAGATCATTAAAGGGCAACAGAGTGCTCAGGATAGAACAAGGATCTTACAGAAAAAAAAAAAGACACTCCAATTCTGTCTCTGACCCTCATTAGCTCTGTATCCCAGGGTCACTAAGCCTCAATTTTCTCAGCTAAGAAATGGGGATAATATATTTTAATTTGCATTATTTGAATGTAAAATATGGTCATTGATTCTAGTCCAAAAATAGATAGTAAACATTTTAATAGTTTAATTTACATATATATATATATATATATATACATGTATATAAAAACAAAATTTTAAATTTGATTGCTTCAGAGAATTTAGTGTTTTCCCCATTTGAGACTTATCTTCAGTACCTCACTTAACAGAAGATTGTGAGACTCAGATGAGAAAATGTATGTATACCCTACAAATTATCAGTTATGATTATGCAAGTGCAAATCCCCTAATCTGATAAAGCTCCCAGTTTAGCCACATTTAAAACAAATAAACCAAGCAAACAAAATCCAATAACTGATAAGGGACAAAACCTTAGTAAGTAACTACTACAGTTAAGGATTGGGGATATAATGACTAAAAGAAAATAGTCCCTGACCTTATCATGTATAAAGAAAAGTAAATTAAAATATATAAAAATATGAATTAAATAAAATAATAAATAGGAAAATGAGGGGGTAAAAATAATAACAACTGGTACGCATCAGGAAAAACCTTAGAACTTGAAATGAACCAGGAAGAGAAACAAGGATTTCAAGAATTGGAGGTGATGGGGGTGGGGGGCAAAAGGGAGTATGGATTGCTACTAAGAGCTTCTCCTTCCCCTTCATTTACCCTATAAAACTTCAGCAGGCTAGTCAGCTAACAGGCGAATAAAATCAAATTGTTTTTGCTCTTTCTGAATGGCAAGAATGGTAACTGTGGCTGGAGTCCTGCCACCTTTTGGTTATGCAAATTAGGAATTATGCAAAAAAAAAACCCTTGATTCCTGTTTTATTTTTGCTTAATCAGTTGTCTACATGTTTATATAGTTCAGTCACTAATGCTGTGTATTTTGTTTTGTTTTGTATTTTACCATGACTCTGCATTCACTGAAAAATCCATCAAGAGAAAGGGAAAGTGTTCAACCAAGAAAAAATAGCAGCCCCACACTAGCAGGCCTGAGATGGTAGAGAAAAATGGATTCTTCAGCCCATTAGAATTCAAAATCTATTCCAACTTTTCCTGACTTCTACCATGATCTTCCCATCAAATTAAAAATTGCATGTTGGTGGATGTTCGGTGGTTACTGTACCATCATTTCATGCTCCCTATGGCTTGAATCATATTTATGTATGTCTCATGCTGCCTCGTCTCCCACATACCCTGTCTGCTTTTTCTAATTTCAAGAAAAGATTTCTCTGTAGCTCTCAAACATAGTAAATCCCAGCTTGGGTGGCAGTTCCCCAAGGTCATCTAAAGCTCTGAATTGGTTGGACTTCCAGCTCATCCTTGCCAAAATGGTTCAGAAAAGACTTTCCAGCTTCCCACAGTCGTAAAGTGGCCCTGTTCAGCATCTTGAAGGTAATAAAAGTAGAGGGATTTTTTTTTCTTTTTTTTTTGTGCTCCAGTCTGGTAGATGAGAAGAGGGGCCTGGTTGTTTGAAACACTGATTAAAATTCATGTGTTTCCCACAGATAATCGAGCATGTTATATTTACCTCAGTTCCCAGGCCACCTCAGGGAGTTCTTGCATCTAAGCCACTAAGACCGGGAGAAGAGATCCCAGCTTGAGAGTAGGACTATTTCCCAGGATGGATTACAGGATCATAGATTTAGAGCTGGAGGGGATCTCAAAGCCCACCTACTCCAACCACATCTTTTATAGATGAAGAAATCAAGCAATCCACAAGTATTTGTTACCCCTGAGCACTGTCCTAGGTTCTGAGGAAAGAAAAACAAAAATAGAATAATTTCAGAGAATTTGTCTATAATTATAATATAACGTCTATAATGATTTCAGGTCAGAGCACGTACTTTCAAATCTTGGTATCTCCATTTAGCAGGAGATATGCAGCTTTGGGAAACCTTAAATCCTCCAATCTTCATTTGCTCATGTCAAATGAGGAAATCAGAGAGAGTGGTCAAAGAAATCTCAAAGGTCATCCAGACTCCAACCCCCATTTTATACAGATGAGGAAGCTGAGCTTCAAAAAGGTTAAGGTGACATTATAGGTAGGATTTGGGCACAGATATTTTTACTTCAGAGCCAACATTTTACCTTAGGATTAGCGTATAGAAGAGAGTCCTTAGTGGAGATATGATGGCTGTGTGCAAGAGGGAAGAACTTGGAACTGTGAAGTGAAGAGTATAGGAAGCTAATTTTGGCTTGATTTAAGGATGTAAACATCAGAGATGGGGATGAAATTTGACTAGAATAAAGTAACTCAATAATCAATGGGAAGAGAGAGACAAGGTGAGTGAGACAGACAGAGATAGAAACAGAGGCAAAGACAGAAAGAGAGAGAGAGAGAGAGAGAGAGAGAGAGAAAGAGAGAGAGAGAGAGAGAGAGAAGGAGGAGGAGGAGGGAAAGGAATGGAAGGGAAGAGCAGGAAGGGAAAGAGGAGGAAGAGAAGGAGGAGAAAAGGAGAGGAGAGAAGAGAAGAGGGGAGGAGGAGGAAAAGGAAGAAGAAGAGAAGGAGGAGAGGGAGGAGGAAAAGGAGGAGAAGGGGAGGAGGAGGGGGAGGAGGAGGAGAGGAGAGGGGAGGAGAAGGAAAGGGAGGAGAAGAGAGGGAAGGGGAGGGAAGAGAGACAAAAGGGAAGATAGAGGGAAGAGGGAAAAGGAGTAGAAGGAAGAAAAGAAGAGAGAAGAGGACAGGAGAGGAAAGGAGAGAAGGAGACAGGAGAAGATAGGAGAGGAAAAGAAAGGAGAGAGGAGGAGAGAAGAGAAGAGAAAAGGAGAGGAGAGGAAAAAAGAGGAGAAAGAGGGAGAGGAGAGGGAAGGGAAGGAGAGACAAAGGGAAAGATAGAGGGAAGAGGGAAAAGGAGTAGAAGGAAGAAGAGAAGAGAGAAGAGGACAGGAGAGGACAAGACAGGAGAGGAGAGGAGAAGACAGGAGAGGAGAAGAAAGGAGAGAGGAGTAGAGGAAAAGAAAAAAGGAGAGGAGAGGAAAAAAGAGGAGAAAGAGGGAGAGGAGAGGGAAGGGAAGGAGAGACAAAGGGAAAGATAGAGGGAAGAGGGAAAAGGAGTAGAAGGAAGAAGAGAAGAGAGAAGAGGACAGGACAGGACAAGACAGGAAAAGAGAGGAGAAGAAAGGAGAGAGGAGTAGAGGAAAAGAGAAAAGGAGAGGAGAGGGAAAGGAGAGGAGGAAAGGAGAGAAGGAAAGGAGAGAAGGGGAGGGGAGGGAAGGAGAGGGGAGAGAAGAGATGGGGAGAGGAAGAGGCTAAATGACATCTCAGTTCCCTGCTGACTCTAACATCCCATGGTGCCCAATGCAGGGCTCTGGGTCAGATGCCGGTCAGAAGGAGCTACTGGTTCAGTGGGTGTCACCTTCCCTCTGAGTTCCTCTCCAGCCCCTCCCGGGTGCTGATGGACAGCAGATTCTTGCACAGGGAAGAGACATTTCTGGAGACTCTTTAATGCTTTGGCACTAGATGGGAGCCATGGGCTTCAGCTCAGAGCTGAGGGCATTTTAGATAAAATGGAGAGGCCCAGACCTGCAAAGCAACCGTGAGATCTTTTTCAGATGAGAGTTAAAAGAAGGAATCAGTATTATTAGTCAACAGGAGATTCTCGGGAAATTGGACAGCCTGGCCCTTGATGGCAGGGCTGTCAAAGGAAAATGTGTTTCCTTCCCATTTGACTCAGAGGTTCTAAGAGGAAGCTGGATGGCAGCCCACTCGCCCGCTAGTTACTAGTCTCACACCTGCAGCTTGGTGATTTCTCCAAGGCAACCCAAGCTTTCCGTCTGCTTGGAATTTCTTTTTTCTTTCCCCTAAAACAAAAGCCATTCCTGAATGGGAAAGAGCAGCTTCCAGCATCCATCTAGATACAAAATGACCATTAGGTGGTTGGCAGAATGAATCACCTTTATGGACCAAAGACTCCGGTTGCCTTCCCTTGGCATCCCGGGCAGGGGCAACACTCCATTGTTCCAACCCGCATGGTGAAGATGGATACAAAGTTAGCTAGAGTCCAACCCACAATAGTCTTTGTTGATTCTCAGCAATTAGGAGGATATTATAAACAAATTAGTCAGAACACAGAAGAGTTTTTTAATGACTTGCTGCTTTCAATTATTGCCAAGTGCCTTCATCTACCTGTCACATTCTTAATTAAGAGACACCAGTGTGCTAGGGAGTTTTATAAACTCTTGGTTGAGATTGTGCAAGGCTGGCTGTCCCTCCCTCCAGCTGAAGGTGTGGTCTGGCCAATTAAGCAGACTGGGCCATTAAAATTGGTTGGATGGAGCCTGTTTGGTTTATTACCCAGAGAGCAGGATGTAGACACACCCACTGCTAACAATATTGGAATTTCCCCCCTCCTCCCACCCACCACCCCACCCCACCCCAACAAAAGATGAGATAAGATGAAAGGAAATGGGGACTAGACTCTCTTAAACAGTCGGTAAATACTAGAGTAAGTGCTTATTAAGTCAATGACAATTCTGGCTAACAAAGAGAAAATTAGCAGGTAAATGCTAATGTCTCTTGTACCAGAAATACTCCCCAGGATGATGACCCAAATCAGAGATGGAGAATTCTGTGGGATAACTGTCTCTGGAAAAAGGGAAAATACTGAGCCCTGTTCTGTTCTAGAAACACAAAGTTCAGGCTCTTCTGCAAATCAGTTCCCTACCTCCTTCCCCTTGCCTTGGAGTCACTGATTTTATGGTGAATTGAGGGTGTCACCAGGCAGCTGGCAGTTATCTGAGCCTTAAAAAGGGAAATTATCTAGTCCTTGTTCCACAACGCACTTGTAGATCTGCAAGGGACCTTAATGTCATTTATGATTTGGGGAAAGATAATAATAAATGACCTTTGCAGAGAAGGTGCCAGTCTGCGTTGATAGAAGTAGTTTTCTCGTTTGGGAGGTCCTTATATCAATGAAATAACCAGTCCAGGTCCTATCTTCTTTGTTCTCAGTGCCATTCTATGCTATTAAAAAATAATTATAAGCTATCTGCCACTGGTCATAAATGAACGAATGAATGAATGAATGAATAGAAAAGCAGAACCTCTCATGTTAAATTCATTTCATTAGCTGCCATCAGTAGAAGCATTCTATAGTTAATAGAGTGCTAGACCTGGAGTCAGGAAGTCCAGGGTTATAATTGGACCTCTAACACTTCCTAGCTGTGCGATCAAGGTCTATTTTCTTCTTGTGTGAAATGCACAGCCCCAGTAAACTGGTATTTTCTTCCTTGCTATAGCTAAAAAAACTTACCTATTCCTCTATTTCTACTTGAAGTTTAAAATCCCTATCTGCTTGAGGCAAAACAAACAAACAAACCAAAAACAAACTTGCTCCCTCTATCATTACTCTAGATTCTTTCATGCACTAACAGCTCAGTCTGCCCTATCTCTCCCTCGTCCCTGTTCTCTTTCACCCTCTTCTTCCATGGGTGATAGAACCAAGGAAAGGGTGATTAGGACTTTTCCCCTGAGCACTGAGGATTAATATCCCTCCTTTTACAAAAGCCATAACCTTCCTTGGATCACCACCCTCAGAGTCTCCATAGGAACTGGGGGATCAGGAGATTGAAGGACCTGACTCACTTCTCTGGGGGGGTCAGACTACAACTTCTCAGTATTACTGTGACCATAGTAGGTTATCCTTTAAATCACCACTGATCTCACCCATTCTTCTTACCCTAAGTGACAGAAGTTAGAGTTTACCCTTAGGATGTCCATTATATTTTTAACAAACTCCCCAACATTCTAGATTTCTTTTTCTCATATTCCTAACTTAGCTCTCCCAGGAAGACTAGACTGTGCTTCTTACTGCTCTAAACACGTGACAATTATTATCCCTTTTCTTCTTCACAACTCTGGAAGTTGTGTTATTATTATTATTATTATTTCTAGTTTATAGCTGAGAAAACCAAGACAAAGATTGTGAGAGAGGTTAGATTTACCCAGAGTCACTACAGCTAAAAAGCATCTGAGGCTAGATTTGAATTCAGATCTTTTCTAATTCCAAATCTGGCATTTCTAATCACTTGGCTGCCATCTTCTTCCAAGAAAATACAGTAAACTTTGACTACATTCTCCATACCATGACCCTTTTCTTATACTCCCCTTTAGACCACGGGAAACATTCCCTACTCTTGGCTATTTTTTCCCCTCTTGTATTTAATGATAAAATGCTTTCTGAGTCTTCTCTTTCTACCTCCTATCAGCATTCTGGGTTAGATCATCTTCTTTCTCTTACCCCCAAGCATGTGTTCCCCAGGATCTATCCTGGAAGCTCTTTTCTTCTGTCTTTAAACATGCTATTTTTGATTGGTAACTTCATCTCTTCCCAGGGATTCAATCATTTCTACTACACAAATGACTCTAAAATCAATACATCCAACTCTAATCTTACTTCTGAACTCTAACACCACATTATTTGTTGTATGTCCAGGATCTCAAACTCAATCTTTCCAAAGTGGAACTCATTACTTAAAACCACATCTCCTCCAAATCTTTTTGTTTCCACGGTATTCCCATCTTCTCACCCATTCAAAATCTTAGTTTTGACTGTTCTTTCTCTCTCCCACCCCATCTCCAACCAATTGCCAAGCATTATCAATTCTATTCCTGTTATAGATAGCTCTTGCATCTGGCCCCATTCTACACTAATATACCCATTACCCTAGTTCAACCTCTCACCACATTTCTCCTGGACCAATACTTTAGCTTCCTAATTGACCTTATCATTTCTAATTTCTTTTTTTTTCCCCCTACCCATCCTTCACATAGATGTAAAGATAATTCTAAGATGCAGGTCTGATAGAAACTTCCCTACTCAAAAATCTTTAGTGATTCCCTATTGTTTACTTCTATAGGGTAAAATATAAATTCTAGCAGGACGTTGAAAAGAAAGGAGATAGAATGGGCTTGTTATTTTATTGTTATAAGAACTTCTCAGAGGAGAAAACTACTTCTACCATTGCAGATTGGCACCTTCTCTGCAATTTATAAACTAAGAGAATCCCCTTCAAAAATTATTTGATCAAATTTTATTAGATTATCTTTGAATAGATAGATCAGTGGGTGCGTGTTGTAATGGATGGAGAGATACTCAAAGCCAGGATGCCTGTGTCAAAAGTCATTCAATCACTCAATGGCTTGGATAATTCTCTGAAATAAGATCATAGGTCTGATTAAAACAAACAAACAAAAACATTAAATATATATACTTTATAGTGAGCTCTTATGCCCTCCTCACCATCCCATCACCCCCCCAAAAAAAAATGAGGAAGGGAAAAAGGAAATTAAATTCACTAACTCATCAACTTGCAGAAGTTTGTTCCAGAATATAATCTTACTGTTCTCCTACTTTTTCACCCTTTCCCTCAATACCACCCAGCAAAGTTCTTAGCATAATTTGTAAGTACCACTTCCTGGAAATCAGCTCCAAACCATTCCATTCCAATCCTAATCCATTCCAACCACCATTCCTCCTTTCCCCCTATTTTTCCCTTTTATGTTCTACCATTGAGGGCAGGAACTGTCTTTTGCCTGTTTTTGCATCCCAAGGTTTAACGCAGGTTGGACACATTTGTTCAGTCATTTCAGTCATGTTCTGATTTTTCATGACCTCATTGGCAAAGGTTGTCATTCTTCATGATCTCCTTGGCAAAGAATTGCCAAAGATTGCCATTTTCCTCCTTCAGTTTATTTTACAGGTGGGGAAACTGAGGCAAACAGGGTTAAGTGACTTACCCAGGGTCACATAGTAAGTGCCTGAGGCTGAATTTGAATTCAAGCATTCTTGACTCCAGGTCCCACACTCTAACCACTGGGCCAGCTAGCTACCTTTAGCACATAGTATGCACTTAATGTTTATGGAATTGAATTGAAACTTTTATGCACTTCTTTTCCTCCTTCCTCCCCAAAAACTGTTGACGGAAAAGAAGAAATCTAATTCACAATCTCATCAACCAGCAGAAATTAATCCAAAATATATTCTTAAACCTCTACTATATATATATATATATATATATATATATATATATATATATATATTGCTTTTTGCTGAGGCAATTGGGGTTAAGTGACTTGCCCAGGGTCACACAGCTAGGAAGTATCTGAGATCAGATTTGAACTCAGGTCCTCCTGACTTCAGGGCTGGTGCTCTAACCACTGTGCCACCTAGCTGCCCCACCTCTACTATTTTTTTACTCCTTCCTTTCTTAAAACTCTTTAGACAATGCCTTTTTTTCCACATAAACATAAGTTTAAAGCTCCATTTCCTGTCATTCTGCTACAATCCACTACAATTCCAACCATCATCCCCCTTTCTTTACCATTTTACACATCCCCTTAATGTACTGTTAATATATTGTAAGCTCTTGGAGGATAGGAACTCTGTTGTTTCCTTGTATTGTATCTTCAGCACTAGAGCACAGTAACTGGCATATACTAAGTATTAATAAAGTAGTAATATAAACTATGTAAGTAAAAGTAAATAAAAAAAGTAATGACTTATTTATCTACCCTTCTTATTTATTATCTGTTTATCTAACTATTTGGTTTTTACCAGATAAATCCCTTTTGAACATGTTTTTCCCTTCTGGTTTCTAAACTTTTGTGATTAGATTCTAATTTTTAAGTAATCGATTCACATACACAATAACACTTTTTCCTTATTTTATGTTGTAAACTAGTAGTCCTTGAATCATTATCAACTTGGTTGACTTGATACCAGGAATTATTCAACTGGATTATTTATCCAGATGCTGCATCTAGAGGAATTGGATTTACAACTCTGCTGCATATTTTGTGATATGAGGAAAACCCAACCAGGTAATGAGTCATTTAGCCAACTGGTCTTAGACAGAGGGACCACATATGAAGCATTCCATCTGGGTTCTAACAATCATCTTGGGTTCTGCTAGCAAGTCCTATAAGAACCCACGGTTACCTGTGCACCATAGTGAGACACTAGAAAACTTTGCTAGGCTTTACTTTACTACCAGGGACAAAATGAGGAAAGTATTAAAGAAAACCTTATGATGAATTAAAAGATAAAATGATATAATTCCCATTCTAGATTTGTTAGGATACAATTGGATAGGATTGATTAGGAGATAATTTGCTACAAAGGAACATGCCCTTAATTTGCAGTAAGAAGACATGTATTCATGGATTCAGATCTTATTACTTAATAGATGAGGACTCTGGACGAGGTGACATTGGAGCTTTTTTACAATTCTAAAGATGTTATCTAAATATCATATTCCATTGTCATCATTTTCACCATTCTTTTTAGTATTACGGAGAAGAATTTGACAAGGCTTCTACTAGATACATTTCTAGAATTCATTTTTTTAACATTTCTTTTTCCTTTCAAAATAATTCAGTACCTCATACTGTAAATTGTGGTGATAAGAAGTAGTCTGGCCTAGTGGCCTGAGGGCTAGAGATGTAGCAGGAAGATTTGACTTCAGGTCTTGCCTTGGAGGACACATACTAACTCAGTAATTATAAGCAAGCCACTTAGTTGCTCCAAACCCCCGGGGCAATTCTACAGGACTACAAGTTACAGAATTGTTCATCTGTGTCAGTGAAGAGAATTTCTACATTGGAAATTTCCTATACTGATGGAATATTTTAGGGGTATGAATGAAAGACCCCCATTCTCATTTATCAATCCAACAAAATAAAATAAATATTTAAACACCATTTACGTAGGTTGTTCCTTTCTAATTTAGATCATAAGTTCCCTGAGGGCAGGTCTCATTTTTTTGATTCTTTTTCTTTTAAATTGTATTTTATTTTTCCAAATACATGTAAAAATAGTTTTCAATATTCATTTTTGTAAGACTTTGTGTTGTAAATTTTTCCCTCCTTCCTTCATATCCCATCTCCCCAAGAAAGCAGGTAATATAATTAATACAAGCTAAATATGCACAATCCTTTTAAACATATTTCCATATTTTTGACTTTTTTGTATACTTAGTGGTAAGCATAGCACTATATATGTTTATAAACATTTATTAACTGACAGATTTAACCCAATATCTCTGCAGAGTACCCATTACACACAAGACTCTGGTTGGGGAAAATTTTTGTTTTGTCCTTTGTTCTGGAAGAAGATGACATCAGGGAGGTGATACTATGACATGCAACTACATTGGATTTAAGTGAGGGCAGGTAACCTTGCTTTGAATACCAAAAAAGAGCATTTTATATTTGATTCTGAAAGTAATCAGGATCCACTGGAGTTTGTTAAGTGGTGGAATGACATAATCATACTCCACACTTCAGGAAAATCATTTTGACAGTCTAATAGAGAATGGATTGGATCTGGTACTTGCTCAAATTAAGGAGACTAATTAAAGTGTATTGTAGTGGTGTAGATTAAAATTGATAAGGGCTGGTACCAAGGTGGTAACTGTGTGATTGGGTGGAAGATGTGAAAGTACATAAAACAGATTGGACAACAATGTTAATATACAGGGGAAGTATGAGGATGGCATTATGGTTGCAAGTCTGAGTAGCTGGGAGGATGGTGAATCAAATTCCCTTGCTTCTTTTTGTTGAGGAATTCTTCATCTTGCTATAGTTCTCTTAGACAAATGATTTAGACATATGGAACAGACCTGGGATTTCATTGATCTAAGGAACTCCCCCATGAGGAAACTCTATCAACTTACATTGTTATTTTTTTCTGTGACTATATGTCTTAGAAAGTTGCCCAGATCACTAAAAGATTAAGCGACTTTCCTAAATTCAAAAAACTGATGTGTATCAGAAACAAGGGAGACAGCTGGCTGGCTCAGTGGATAAAACATTGGATCTGGTGTCAGAAAGTCCTGAATTTAAATGTGGCCTTAGATACTAGCTGTGTGATATTGGGCAAGTCATTTAACTTCTGTTTGTCTTAATCCACCGGAAAAGGAAATGGCAAACCACTCCAGTATTTTTACTAAGAAAACTTCATGGACAGTACTAAGATGGGACAATATGGTCTCCTGGGTGGTGAAGAGCTGGACAGGAACAACAACAACCTCAGAGATTTGAGGTTGCTTCCAAGGCCAGCTCTAACTATACTATGAAGTCTACATACCCCATGTTTTGTTAATTCTGTAGCTGTTTTTTGTTAGGATACTTTCCAAATCTGTTAAGAGTTGTGATTTTTTTTTTTTTTATAATTTTACAATTCTGAAAGCCTACATTAAGATTGATATTGCATAAGTGTTAATTGCTTTAAACATATTTTCCCTTTACAGCTTTGATTTCAGAATGCCAATAAGTCTTTTAATATACTCAGCCAAAGCTTCTCCTTGATATCCTTCTGCTCAGTGAGTTTTGCCTGAAGGAGACATTTGTAAGAATCACCTCATCCATTGATTCAATGTGACCCCTGGATTCAAGCTAGGAGCCTTAAATCTCTATTTTTCCTTGACATACATTAAGAATTTTACTGCTGAGTCCAAATGATTTTTAGTTGTCCCTGGAGAAAGATTCCATAGAATGAAGGAACAATTTGTTTTTCAGTAGAGTCATGTAACTAGATGTATATGTATTAGGTGGTTAATAAAATGTTCAAGTCTGACCAACTTGGAAGTCATTTTTAGATCTGTTTACAAGAGATTATAATGTAATTAAGGACAGTCAAGAGTATAAAAGGCTCCAAATCTGTCTGTGAAAAATGCTACATCTATATGAATTAGTTTCCTTGGCATTGTTTTGGTGGCATGCATTAAATAGGACAGGTGATTAAACTGTGATTTCATTGATATAGGGAAAACCAAATGAGGAATCTCCCTCACCAATGCAGATTAAGAAACTTAATGTCTTGCAAATCATACAATCAGTACAAATCAATGGCAGAATTTGAATACAGATTTTCCTAACTCTAAGGTCAATTTCCTATTCTCTATATCATACTCTCATATTTTATATAAAGAATTGTTTTCCTTCCAGATTATCAAAGACTTAAGTATTCTCACTATACTTGGGAAAAATATTTTTTAATACATGAATAAGCCATGAGTGCATAAATGAGTCAAAGGTTTTGTAATAATCAACAAAAGCAGTAGATAGATAGATAGATAGATAGATAGATAGATAGATAGATAGATAGATTAGATAGATAGATAGATAGATAGATAGATAGAGATAGATATGTTACTTTCAGGAAGTTTATTCAATAATTACCAAATTAACAATAAGTTGCTCTTTCCTGAGACTTTTTTTTTTCCTTTTAAAATGTTTGTTTTTCTTTACTGTTATTTGGGGAAAGCTACTACTCTAAGCATTTATTTTTCAAATTAATATGGATTCACTAGATATTTAATGCATCTTTTTTTATTCCTTAGATAACATATTGTTTTCTTTAAGGTGTTTGTAGAGTCTTTGGGTAATATAAGCCATGAATGTTTTGTCTATAATATATAAATACATAATTTGTAGATGTCACTGATATTCTCATATTTCTATTCATTAAAATTCAATGTCTGTATTACTTCCAACAAATATATATATATATATGTACACACACGCATATATATGTATATATGTATATGTGTATATATATATATATATATATATATATATATAAAATCCCCTATTAGGCTTTTAAAATACTTTATATCCTGTATCCTTCCTACCTTTCCAGTCTTTTTACTACATCTTATTACCTTACTCTGCTACCACATACATAGGTCCTTTGCTATCCTACAGCACTGGTCTTCTTGTTGTTCTTTAAATAAAACTCTGCTTCTTCCAGTTCCAAGCCTTTTCCTTGACTGTCCTCCAGGTCTGGAATCTTCACTTCCTCCTTCACAAACCCCCTGACTTTCCTGACTTTTTCTGAGACTCAGCTAAAATTTCATTTTGTTCAATTGGCTTTTCTCTGTTTTCATCAATGCCAGTGCTTATCCCCTCTTGCTATCTATAATTTATTCAATATTTATTTGAATGATATAATTCTTTGCATGTTGTCTTCCCCATTAGAATCTGAGCTTCCCAGACTTAGTGCAGTGCCTCATACACAGCAAGCATTTAATGAATGCTGGTTGACTTGATATTGACATCTTAAATTTAGAGTTGTTTTGTTTTGTTTTGTTCTTCTTGTTCTGTCATTTCAGTCATGTCTAGATCTTTGTGGTCCCATTTGAGGTTTTCTTGGCAAAGATCCTGAAGCAGTTTGCCATTTCCTTCTCCAGCTCATTTGATAGATAAGAAAACTGAGGCAAAAAAAGGTTATCAAGGATCACATAGCTAATAAGTGTTTGAAGCAAAATTTGGATTTAGGAAAATGAGACTCCCTGATTCCAAGCCCAGGTCTCTATTCCCTGTACCACCCAGCTCTCCAGAGCAGGAAGAGACTTCAAAAACCATCTTTTCAATTCATCTCCTTCATTTTACAGATGGGGAAATTGCAACTGAATAAAGTTAAATTTGACTAAGATTCCATAAGTAGCAATCATCAAAACAGTGTGCCAGCTTAAATTGAGTTAATATGGACTAAGATTGGTCCTGGAGTGCTAGAATCTGATGGTATAAGTTTGCCTCATCTTGTCAAGATGTCCATCTCTACTCCATGCAACTTGCACTTTGACCATCTATCACACTTCCTTCTCACTGGAACTTTGAAATCTATCCCTAGGACACTGAGATGTAACCTTATCTTATGCAGAACCAGACTTCCATGTCCTTGTATTTGTGTCCCAGCACTTAATCTAGATCCTGGAACTGGCATATACTAAATGCAATATCTATCAATCTATCAATCAGTATTTCAATCATTCTATCAATATGTCAACCATCTATCAATCAGTCCAGTCTATCTATCTATCTATCTATCTATCTATCTATCTATCTATCTATCT
>JAJPUD010000271.1:688923-709979 GCA_023553655.1 Myrmecobius fasciatus | reverse complement strand
TATCTATCTATCTATCTATCTATCTATCTATCTATCTATCTATCTATTACTTCATAAGATCTTCAAATTTCCTTAGTGCAACTACTCTATCGAGCAATATAATCATATCAAAACAGAAATTTTTCATAAATCCCTAGAGCCATTTGATGATGAGGCTCTCCCAACTTAGCTAGCCTGGTCCTTAGACTACAGACATACTATATTTTACCTCGGCAAGACTGATCATAACTTGACCTCTGCCAGCATAACTTTTGAGAATCCAATGTCACTAAAGCCTCTTTGAATCATTCATATTGTCCATTGCAACAGACATAAGCTGATGTCATAGATATTCTCAATGATATAATTAATTTATTTGTATCAACTCATAAAGCATCATGTGGTGGGGAAAGGAAAGTGTATGCCAGAAGAATTGATATTTTTGTAAAAAGGAAAAAGGAAAGGGGAAATATAAGGGTACACATTTCCATTATAACCAGTATTTTTTGTTGTTGTTGTTTGGTTTTTTGACATCTTGCTAGGAACTGAAACCAGATATATATTTATCAATATGAAAAAAAAATGTAGACATTTGGTTTGAAATTTGCCAGAATGAAGCATTACAATAGAATTTTAGTGGGAAAAATTTTGCTATATAAAGAGCTTTCCTGTGTGAATTAGAATCATGTCAATCATTCTATAAATGTGAACTATTATCATTACTCAAGGCAACGATAAATAAGGAGGAAATCTGTGATGAACATACTGTCGTGTGGAGAGGCTAGTCCTTTTGTAATGCCTTAAATTATGAGTGACCAGCATGGTTTTGTTAATCTTGCATTCTATCTCCAGGGATAAGAGGCCACTTCCCATGAGAATATCTGGTACTATTGTTAATAATTTCCAAGCTGGATGTCCTTGGGATTTTTTGGTGAGTGGAAGAAGTTTATAATAAGTCAAGGGCCTAAACAATGCTGTCATGATGGGAGATTTTTCACAGACTGACTTAAACTGGCTAACTCAGTTCAAGGACACCAAATCTCCTTAGTATTTCTTGATACTCTGATGTTTCTAGCTTTCATTCTTGTTTTCTTTACTTTCATTTTTAGAGACTTTTGGGAATAGCTTGATCTAAGTCAAGTTGAGATCCCATGTTGGTGGGACCTTTACCTGATAAATACATCTCATTAATTAGTGTATTTATTTATTCTGGGTTTGGAGGTAAAATAGCCTATGGGTATAGAAACTACAGTTGTTGTTCAGTCATTTTCAATCATGTTCAATTCTTCTTGACCTCATCTGTGCTTTTCTTGATATAGAAATTAGAGTAATTTGTCATTTCTTCTCCAATTCATGTTACATATGAGAAAACTGAGGAAAACAGATTTAAATAACTTGCCTAGAGTCACATAGATAAGTGTCTGAGGCCAGATTTGAACTCAGGAAAATGAGCCTTTCTGACTCCAGGCAAGGCCTCAAAAATATTTTAAGTTAACAGTGAAACCAAAAAGGAGCCTAAGCATTTTCCATAAAAAGGATTTTTTTTTTCCCGAAGTTTAAAGATTTTTTGCTTTGGCTTGTTTCTTTTTGTTTGTTTGTTTTAATATACTTCACTATCTAATGTCTCTTGGTACTGGAAACAATTGTAGAGAGGAAATTGGATGGGTGAGAAACACCCTTGTTCTTTTAGTGGTATTTTTGCTATGGTATAAATTAGGAGTTCTATAAATCTAAGAATGGAGCAAATGGAGGGACAAGACCCATTAAAATCTTGCCTGCTTTCCAAACAAAAGAATAAACTTGGATAAGATTCCAAACCAACTTTCAAATTTTTTGATATTATTAAGAATATAACTAGCTTCCAATTGCTAGCAAGATGTCATAATAGCTCTGTGTTTATAATGAAAATGTGGGCATTATTAATCATTTCATTTCCCTTTTCCTTTCCCCTTATAAAAAATAACGCTTTTCTCTGTATGCATCTCTTTTCTTTCCCACAAACACATAATTCTTTATGAGATGAAACAAATAAATTAAATTATATCATCAAGAACATCTATGACATCAATTATAAGTCTCAGGCAACTGACCTTTTGACTGATTCAATGACAAATTTGAAGAGAACTGTTGGGTTCTCTTCAATTGCCTATTCCAACTTGAGTACCTCTTAGCTTTTTTGAAACTCAGGTAAAACTTTTCCTTCTCTTTGAGGGATTTCCTGTTCCCCCGAATATGAGTACTTCTACCCCAAAAATTAAGTATATAGCTTTGCATTTAACATATATTTGTATGTGTACATGGTCTTTCATTCAATGGAATATAAACTCTTTCAACCAATCATTCAACAAGGACCTAACATGTCTGATGTTTGCTGAGAAAAGGGATAACAAAACAAACAAAAATCCCTAAACTAAAAGAATTTCAATTTTGTTGGGAGAGATAGTGTGTGTGTGTATATGTGTGTGTATGTGTGTGTATATATGGAATATATATGAGGTGAATAAATATAAACAAATGTAATGCAGTTAAGTAGAAGAAACAGTCATGTGTGAATTAATAATAACCAATGATTTTGATGTGGCTTCATTTTGTGTCCTTCAGGTGTCTACACTTAGCTAACTCATAAATCTGATCTCTACCAGATGGAAGAAGAATGAGCTAACTGGAAAGACAGCTTGGCATAGTGGATGTAGGGAATTCCTGGGTTTAAATTATGTCTCAGGATACTTTCTAGATGAGTAACCATGACAAGTCATTTAGCTTTTCTGAGTCTTATTCAGTTTTTTTGTCTTTGAATGGGAAGACTTTTGAGATCCCTTGCAGGTTTCCATCTTTGAGTTTATAATTCCTTACCTTTAGTTTTGTTAGCTGAGTGCTGAATTTTGTGTTTCATCAATTATGAAATGTTGCATTTTTTTTTTTTATTCTGTGATTTGAAAGTTAGGCATTATTCCAAGGAAACTTGCAAATAAGGAATTTATTTCAATGACTCTTAGAGATGGTGTAGCAGCTGTTAGTGTGGAAACATCAAGTATTTCAATTGTAAGGGTACAGTTCCACCCTAAATAATGTAATCACAGAAGACCCAGTCTCTTTTAACTAATTAATCAAACAATCAATACTCCCCTAAATTGCAATCAGACTGGAAGATTAAGTCCACATGAGGGTGATTATTATTAAGGTTGGGCTTTAGAAGCAGCCCTGAGGATCTGGATTTCTAATCTTGTCACTCAGGAGCCCCTACCTAGAGTGTTCTCCATTAGTAGTTGGCCATCCAGACTTAATTAGCTTTTAGCAAAGGTAAATGTTCTTGCTAGGACAATAACTACAAAAAGTTCAGAACATATGTTCCCATAATCACACACAATTCAACAAAAAATATGGAAGGTTGGCTTGGAATCATTTCTAAATTCATTCTTTTTCTTTGGAAAACATGCAAGATGTTAAAAGATTTTTGACCCTCCGTTTGCTCAAACCTTAGATTTATAGGACTCCTAATTTACTCTATCTGTATTTATTTAAGGCAAGGGTAGAAAGAAATACATATAAGAAACACATGGGGTAACAGGTAACACAACTATTTGTTGCCAGAAATCCTTTCTTATCTCCATAGTTTGCATTCTTCTACGGTTCAAGGAGCCTTATTCAAATTGTTCCCTCCTTTGGGCAGCGATCTTTCTTTATCCAAGTTTCTGTATTTGTCCTTTCTACTCATCAAGTCTTTTTTTAATGTCATGGTCATTGTGGAGAAAAAGGAAATTAAGAGAGAAGTTTCATTCTCCCCCTTACAGTCATTCCCTTTTAGGAGCTTGGCTACAATTCAGAAATTAGATCCTGATTTCCTGATCTTGGAATCTGCTAGGTTGGCCCTCTGCTGAAATTATTCAAGCTATTTAAAGCCTTCACAGGTGTGGTTAGCTTGTTTAGTGCGCAATCAGATTTCCCTTCTTGACACAATCCAAGAAGTTCATAACTTATAAAGAGATCAATGACATAAACTATCTTATTTACATATTTAAGACTTTATCATATCCATTTATTGATTCATTTGAAATTGTAAGCCTTTGTAATTATATTTGAGTATAGAACTATCACCTCTTACACTATTCCCCAACCCTTATCCCAATACTTACTGTCCCCAGAAATCAACCAACCAGTTTTTTTGTTTTTGTTTTTGTTTTTGTTTTGAAGACCATACTTCACAATTTGGGGATTTTTTCAATATCCCCAATTCTAAAACCAGTAATAGTCTTTGCAAATTGTTAAGTCTTTCCTATATAATACGAAGACTAGAGTACTAAAGATTCAGAGATGCTAATGGTTATTGATGAACCTCACGTTTTTTCCAAGGCTGTCTGTCCTACAACCAACAAAAGAAGTTCAGATGAACTTATAAAACTTTTTTTTAATTTTTTTTAAATTTTATGTTATTTGCAAAACATATGTATGGGTAATTCTTCAACATTAACCCTTACATAGCTTTCTGTTACAGATTTTCCCCCCAACTCCCCACCCCTCCCTTAGATGGCAGGATATCCACTACATGTTAATTATGTTAAAATACTTGGCAAATCGAATATATGTATACATATTTCCACACTTATCATTGTTTTTGTTTTGTTTTGTTTTGTTTTGTTTGCTTTTTGCTGAGGCATTTGAGGTTAAGTGACTTGCCCAGGGTCACACAGCTAGGAAATGTTAAGTGTCTGAGACCAGATTTGAACTCAGGTCGTCCTGACTTCAGGGCTGGTGCTCTATCTACAACGCCACCTAGCTGCCCCCACACTTATCATTGTTGTGCAAGAAAAATCGTATCTACACAAAAGACATATCAGAGGAAGGAAACACAATGCAAGCAAACATCAATCAAGAGTATGAGAATGTTATGTTGTGGTCCACATTTCACATCCCTCTCTCTGGGTGTATATGGCTTTCTTCAGTCAACAATTGGAAGTGGTTTGAAACATTTCATTGTTGAAGAGAGCCATGTCCATCAGAATTGATCGTCATATAGTATTGTTGTTGCTGTGTATAATGATCTCCTGGTTCTGCTCATTTCACTCAGCATCAGTTCATGCAAGTCTCTCCAAGCCTCTCTGAAATCGTCCTGCTGGTCATTTCTTACAGAGCAATAATATTCCATAATATTCATATACCATAACTTATTCAGCCATTCTCCAATTGAAGGGCATCCATTCAGTTTCCAGTTTCTAGCCGCTACAAAAAGGGCTGCCACAAACATTCTTGCACATGTGGGGCCCTTTCCTTCCTTTATGATTTCTTTGGGATATAAACCCAATAGAAATGCTGCTGGGTCAAAGGGTATGCACAGTTTGATAACTTTTTGAGCATAGTTCCAAATTGTTCTCCAGAATCGCTGTATCCTTTCACAGCTCCACCAACAATGCATCAGTGTTCCACCCTTCCCACATCCCCTCCAACATTCATCATTAACCTTTTCTGTCATTTTAGCCAATCTGACAGGTGTGTAGTGGTACCTCAGGGTTGTCTTGATTTGCATTTCTCTGATCAATAGTGATTTGGAGCACCTTTTCATATGACTACAAATAGTTTTAATTTCATCCTCTGAAAATTGTCTGTTCATATCCTTTGACCATTTATCTATTGGAGTATGGCTTGAATTTTTATAAATATGAGACAATTCTCTATATATTTTAGAGATGAGACCTTTATCAGAACCCTTAAATGTAAAGATGATTTCCCAATTTATTGCTTCCCTCATAATCTTGACTGCATTGGTTTTGTTTGTACAAAAACTTTTTAACTTAATATAGTCAAAGTTATCTATCTGGTTTTCAATTAAGAGTTCCATGAACTTATAGAACTTAAGCATCTTTGTCAAACTGTAAAACATCTACTTCCCCAAAATGTTTTTTTAAATTAATTTTGATTCTCAATTTGTCTGAAAGTTTTAAAGGAATGATGAAGTCTCATAACTTACAGAAATTTTCAAATGGAAATAGAATATTGCAACATATCACGAAAACTTAAGAAATGTATCCAAGAGATGGAGAAAAAGAAAAAAACAACAACAACAAAAAAAACATGCTTCAATGATGTAGAAAGTCTCTTGATTTAAACCCCACTGAAAACCTGTGATTTATAATAAAATCTAGATTTGGAAAAAGGGATGTTTTCTCAAAGACATGCTTAATATCCAACATGAGGTGTGATTTCCTTTCATAATGAAGAATTAATGAATATATGAACCCAGAGAAAAATCACATAAAACATGGTACATTTCTAAAATTTCATTTCTTTGTCTTAGTTCATTTGCACTACCCACTCAGAAATTGAAGTAAATGCTACAAATCAGGGCATTATTTATTCAACTATTTAGTCTTAAGAAAGTGATGGAAAGCATGCTAATTCAAATTAATCTTTAAAACGTATGTATTTTTAATGTGTGAGCCAATTGTTAAACATTTACTATCATACCACCTGAGCGGGTACTAGCTTTTTTTTTAATAGCTTTTAATTTTTTTCAGACACATACAAGGATAGTTATCAACATTCACCTTTGCAAAACCTTGTGTTCCAAATTTTTCTCCCTCCTTTCCCTTCCCCCTTCTCCCTTCCCCTAGACAGCAAGCAATCCAATATAGGCTAAACATGTGCAATTCTTCTAAACATATTTCCATATTTGTCATGCTGCATAAGAAAAATCAGATCAAAAGGGAAAAAAATTCAAGCAAATGAACAACAGCAACAAAAAAGGATGAAAATATTATGCTTTGATCCACATTCAGTCTCCATAGTTCTCTCTTTGGATGTAGATGGCTCTTTCCAACACAAGTCTATTAGAATTGCCTTGAATCAACTCATTGTTGAAAAGAGCCAAGTCCATTACAGTTAAACATCACATAATTTTGTTGTTGCTGTGTACAATATTCTCTTGGTTCTACTCACTACATTCAATATCACTTCATGTAAGTCTATGCAGGCTTTTCTAAAACTGGCCTGTTTGTCATTTTTTAGAGAGTCATACTATTCCTTTACATTCATATACCATAACTTATTCAGCCATTCCCCATCTGATGGGCATCCATTCAATTTCTAGTTCCTTGCCACTACAGAAAGGGCTGCTACAAACATTTTTGCACATGGGATCCTTTTCCCTTTTTAATGATCTCTTTGGGATACAGGCCCAGTAGAGATACTGCTGGATCAAAGGGTAAGTACTGTTTGATAGCCCTTTAGGCATACTTCCAAATTGCTCTCCAGAATAGTTGGATTAGTTCACAACTCCACCAACAATGTATTAGTGTTCCAGTATTCTATATCCCCTCCAACATTCATCATTATCTTTTCCTGTCATCTTAACTAATCTGCAAGGCATGAAGTGGTACAATAGTTATCTTAATTTGTATTTCTCTAATCAATAGTGACTAGAAAAGGCTTTAATATATAGATCTTAAAATTGTCCATATCCTTTGACCATTTATCAGTTGGAGAATGGCTTATATTTTTTATAAATTTGAGTCAATTCTCTATATATTTTAGAAATGAGACTTTTATCAGAAACAGTTAAAAATTTTCCCCAGTTTCTGCTTTCCTTCTAATCTTGGCTGCATTGGTTTTGTTTGTATTTTTTTTTTAATTTTATATAATCAAAATTATCCGTGCTGTATTTCATAATGTTCCCTAGTTCTTCTTTGGCCATAAATTCTTCATTTTTTTTCACAGATCTGAAAGGTAGACTATCCTTATTCTCCTAATTTGATTAGAGTACTTTTCTTTATGTTTAAATCATGGACTCATTTTGACTTTATCTTAGTATAGGGTGTGAGGTATTGGTCAATGCCTAATTTCTGTCATACTATTTTTCAGTTTTCTCAGCAATTTATCTTTTCTCAGAAGCTGAGGTCTTTAGGCTTATCAAACACAATTATTATAGTCATTGACTATTGGAAGGTACTAGCTTTTGAAGGAATCAATGGAAGAAAGATTTCCTATAGAAATGATGCTTGAGTTGCATATTGAAGGAAGAGAAGGGTTCTACCAGATAGAAGTGAAAAGGAAATGAGTTCAAGACATGGTGGATAATCAGGACAATACCACAGAGGCAGGAGATAATGGAGCATTGTTTGTGAAAAGAAAGATAACTAGTTTAGTTGGACCATCAAGTTTGGGAAAGAGAGTCATGCATTGTGAAGGAAATTGGAAAAATATGTTGTCAACAGGTTAAGAAGAGATTTTTAAAAGACAAGTTGAGGAGTCTATAGTTTATCCCAGAGATGATAGGGGACTGATGGAATTTATTAAATATAAGAATGACATAGATCTGCACTTAAGGAAAATCACTCTGGCAAATATATGGAGTGGATAGAATGGAGTGGGGAAAGCCTTGAGGATGAGAGACTACTTAGGAAGCAATAATCTATCTAACAGAGTGATAATGAGGGCCTAAACTAAGGTGGTGACTATATATATATCAAAAAGGAAAGATTTTATATGTGTATGAATTTGTATCTTTGTCTATATATATATATGTGCATATGCATATATGTATATATATGTGTGTATGATATATATATATATATACATATGTATACACAATACACCCATCTATTCAATATGCAATGTGTTTGCATGTATGTATGTGTGTGGTTTCAGTATGTGTATGTACATTGCATGCACACACACATATATTTGATGTTGAGGTAGAAAGGACAAGATTTAGAACTGAGTGGATACATGGGATAAGGATATGGAGAATCAAGAATGACATCAAGGGTGTAGAGGATTGAAAGAATAAAGAATCCCTTGAAGGCAGAGACTGTTTCATTTTGTCTTTATATTCCCCAGTGCCTTGACATATGTCTGGCATATAGCATACAGTTAATCAAAATGTGTTGATTCGTTGGGCAGATGAGTGATTGGGTTAACAGAAGTTAAAAAAAAAAAAGATTCTCTAATCTTCGATATTCCATTTGTAGATGGGTTTTCTTTGTTTAAACCCTTACCTCTACTCCCAAACTTCTTCCTTTCCCCTAAATCTCTTATTACAGATGTGTATAATGTCTACAAAAACAATATAATGGAAAGAGTCTGGAAGTAGAGTCAAAGGAATTGAGTCCAAATTCTCCCTTTCTGATTTACCCTGCATGGCCTTAGAAAAATCATTTAACTTCTAGGATTCTCAGTTCCTTCATTTGTAAATTAGAACTGATTCCTTTAAGCTCTCTTCCATTTCTAACTTTATGATTCTATAAGCAAAGCATAGAGACAAGACCCCCCACTTATGTACATCCAAAATTATTTCATTTGCTATTTAAATTTATTATAATATCTGTGAACAATACTCCCACCTGATGTACGAAATTATATAGGCTCTTTTCAAAAGAACTTTAAATACACAAGCACACATACATGCACTCACATATACATGCATGCATATGCAAATACACATATGCACATATAAAAGTCTTTTAAAAAGAAAACTAATCAAGAAAAACTCTGACCCTGACCTTAAAAATACAAAATGCTGGAAAAGTGAATACAGTAGTTTCAATCTGTCTAATCTCATCAGACCGGACACTTCTAAAGTATGTTTCTCACAGTGAAAACATCTGGTCTGACTGCCTTCTCTGTCTTTAAGGAATAAATTGTTGGGAAAAGAAAATATCTTTTGTCTATTGTAAGCAGGCGAGGGATTAGCCATGATCATAACTGGGCAACAGTTGTTGTATAGCAGCCCTATAATTGTAATGAAAGTTCATAATCCTCTTATTTCCTTGCAAATCTTAATTTACAGATGTTGGTTTTAAAAAAAAGTTTTTTAAAAGTAAAAAAAAAATGAAGTAAACATAGCTGATAATCTACTTTTCCTTAGATCTCCAACAACCACAAAATGAAAACAGCAGATTATTGTATTAGGAAAGGCTTTTGTTGTTATTGTAGTTGTTGTTAGCAAAAGAGATTTAAAAGAGAAACTACCTGATGTTTCTAGTCAGTCAGTCAGTCAGTAAGCATTTATTAAGCACCTACAAAGGGCCCAGCATTGTGCTAAGCAAAGAAAATTTTAAAATGGTCTCAGCTTTCAAGGAGTGCATCGTTTAAAAGGGGTGGCAATATGAAAACTATATACAAATGAAATGTAAACCAGATAAATGAGAGGTAATCAACAGAAGGAAGACATTAGCATTAAGGAGAAGCTTCTTGTAGAAGGTAGGATTTTAGTTTGAAGGAAGTCAATTTGCCAATTTCCATACTGAATGACTTTGAAGTCCTCTGGAAGGCAAGACCTTGCATTTTATTTCATTATGAAATTTCCAATGATTACAACCAAGGAAGACTGAGTCAGAAATTAGCAACCCTCACCCATTGAGAGCCAATGGAAATCCCAAGAGTGAGTCCCATTTCTGAGTTGGGAAATTTCAAGACACCTCCAGCATTCATAATGGATTTGGACACAGTAAAAATTTCCATATGGTTCTAGTCTCTTCTCAGGGTTCTTTGATAATAAGATAAAATGGGATGTTTTGTCCAACCAAAGCTAAAGAGTGATGTTAAGGCAACTCATTTTGACTTGAAAGTCTCTATCTGGAATAATTATACATTCTGTTCAGGACCCCATTGACAGGGAAGCAACTCATTCCTCCCCTTCATCTGCAGCGCTTAAGAAGAGGGCCAGATGGACTCATGAGCTCACACTATAAAAGAAGCTCTCCCTTTGCCTTTGGTGGGAAGTTCAATATTATTGCATCCCTAATAGCAGCTGCTTCTGTTTGAACTCAGGGTTATGAAAGATGAACTACATTAAATGGTAAATCATTAAAGATCAGCTGAGTAAAAGCACTGTGCTGCTGCACTGGGCTTAAATCACTGGCATCTGTCTTCTTGCATGCAAAGAGTTGCTCTTTGCAATCTTGCAGTAGCACACTGACAGAAGGGCCAAGGTGAAAAACCACATAAAAAATCTTATCTTTTGGATTTTCAACTGATGAACAACGGATCACAGAGAAAACTTCCACTGTGGAAGGAAAGCAGCAACATTACATTGAACACGACTATAAAATATTTAGGGATTCCTAATCCCATTTGAGTCCCCTCTCTCTTATTATCTGTTTATTCTTCAAGAAAGGAAAGAGGGAAAATAAACCCTGTTTAAATTATATCCACCTAATACCGTAGATTTAGGATGAAGCCTACAATTTTCTGGGCTCCTTAAATATTGATCCTTCTCTTAGTTATGGAGGTACAAAGATCATACCAGAGATAAAAGCACATGCCATTAGACTGTTTCCAAACCCAATTTCTCTGATAATAGATGTCTTTAGGTAATAGGGCTGTTGCAAAAATTAGTCCACATTTATTGATGTGAATTAGAGAACAATTATAGGTGGAATCTTGGAGTAGCTGGGTGGTGCAATGGATAGAGTATTACATCTGACTCCTCTTTGTGCATTCAAATCTGACCTTAGATACTTACTACCTTGGTAACCCTGGGCAAATCAACTTACCCCAGTTTACCTCAATTTCCTCATCTGTAAAATGAAGAAGGAAATGGCAAACCAATCCTGCAATGGTTTTTCACTCATGTAGAGTCAGACATGATTGAAAAATGACTCAAAAATAAGATCAGTCTCAGGTGAAAATGAGAATGATCAAAGCTCACAAGGTGAGAATGGTTTGTCATTTGGAGGTCATGTCCGTTGCACTATTTCTGTGCCATTTTGGACAATTGGAAACTGAGCAGAAACATAGAGTTGGAGATAGCCATGGAGTCAGCTAATAACAGCTTCTAGAGAGAGAGATCCCAGGATCAAAAATCTAGAGAAGGAACCTTTGAGGTCACCTCATCCAACTCTCATTTTATAGATGAGATTAGAGGCCTGGAGAAGGGAAATGACATTCTCAGAATCACCAAGTGAATAAGAACTGAGATTTGAAACCAGGTCCTTGGGCTTTAAGCCCAGAATATTTTCCAGTGAAATACACTGCCTATGATGTTTATATAGCTAGAAAAATTTCTAAGAGTTTTATATATATATATATTATCTTGTTTGAGCCTCACAATTGAAAATATAGAATCCATACACATCAGTTCCTAGGTTATTTTTTTATAGCAATGGGAGAGAGAGAAGAAAACTAAGAGGACTCAAATTGTATTTGTATAGTTGCAAAAATAAAGGATACTGTTAATTGTAATTTATGAACTAGTATTTGTGCTAGAGAATAAAGATGCAATTTATTAAGCACCTACTAAGTACCTAACACTATACTAGGCTCTAGAGACACAGTGTCAAAAAGTGAACAATTCCAGTTCTCCTAGAGATTATATATAGCCCCCCCAATAGCTAACTCACTCACCCAACTCCAACACCTAAAAGACAGCTAAGTAATGCTCCTGTAAAGATTCTATCAATATATCAACCATAAACATTTATTAAATATCTGCTATTTGCAAATCTGAAGATACAAATCCTGGAGATACAAAAAGAGGTAGATGTCCTCAAGGAGCTTACAATCTAGTAAGGAAGACAACATGAAAACAAATATATACAAAGTGAACAGTATAGCTTGTATGTGTGTGTCTGTCTGTCTGTCTCTCTCTGTCTCTCTCTGTGTGTGTCTTTCTGTCTCTCTCTCTGTCCCTGTCTGTCTCTGTCTGTCTCTGTCTCTGTCTCTCTGCCTTCTGTCTTCATCTCTCTGTGTGTCTGTTTTTGTCTCTCTTTGTGTCTCTGTCTCTCTCTGTCTCTCTCTTTCTCTCTTTTTCTCTCTCTCTATCTCTCTCTTTCTGTGGTTCTGTTTCTCTCTGTGTGTCTCTTTCTCTGTCTCTGTCTTTCTCATCTATCTCTCCCTTTCTGTCTCTGTGTGTGTGTCTGTCTCTGTGTCTATCTCTCTCTGAGTCTCTCTCTCTCTCTCTTTCTCTCTCTCTCTCTCTCTCTCTCTCTCTCTCTCTCTCTCTCCACACAGACACGACACACACACACAGACACACACACACAAAAAAAATGAGCTATATACAAGATAAATATAATTTTAAAAGTGAAGCCATTGGAATTAAGCATAGTTTCTGATTTGCTACAGAAGTTGGGAAAGGAGAGAAGAGATGGACACTGAGTGTCTGGAAGACCCAAGTTCAAATCATTCTTCTGACATTTATAATTTCTATGAGCCTTGGGTAGCTATTCTCTGATAATATTAAATTGAAGGGGGCTACATCTCCAAAGGTAGGAGGAGTTCCCCCAGGTAATTGCCCATATTTTATGAAGTATCTCCTGTGTGTGCAATGTTCTAACAGGTTCTTAGGGTTGAGTAAGGGGAGATAAAGAAGACGACAGGTTACTATTCTCAAGAAATAGTCAGTCTTATTGGAATCCATACTCAGTAGATTAGCATCTAAAAAGAAAAAGATTTAAAACAGACTAATCAGGGGCAGCTGGTGCCTCAGTAGTTAGAAATGGCCCTAGAATAAGGAGGACTTGAGTTTGAATTCATGCTTAAAACACTTGACACCTACTAGTTATCACTTAACCCTGATTGCTTCGCCTCCTCCCGCTTCCTGACCAAAAAAAAGACTAATCAAAGGATCTTGAGCTCTTAGATGTAGACCTTGAAGATTCCTAAGAGATCATCATATCCAACTCCCTCTTTATACAGATGAAAAAACTGAAATCAATACCCATAAGGTATGTAAAATGTTTCACACATTTTGAAGCATTATTAAATTTTGAACTGTTGCTATCATTAGTGGTGTTCAGATAGACAGGCAAGAAACAAATTGCAACCTACTTTACATATATATATATGTAGATATATATATATGAACAAATAGATATATGTTGTATGTATATACATATAATGTTGTATAATCTATTATAGCATAAATAAATCAAATTTTTTTTAGTTTGTGTGTGTGTATGTCTGTATCTCTCTCTCTGTCTCGCTGTCTCTCTTTCTCTGTGTGTGTCTTTCTGTCTCTCTCTTTCTATATATATATATTAGGATAGAACCATTGCAGGCTCCCTATAATCCTTAGTACAATTTCAGATGTTATTGTTTATTGTTAATATTGTTAGTCAATAAACATTTATTAAGTATCTACTATCTTTTGGGTACTGTGCTAAGTACTGGATCATCATCATCATCATTATTATTATCATTACTATTAATAATAAAAATATAATGACAATTAGAGAGAGTTGATACACAAGTCACTCCTGGCATTTTTCTTTTCTTTTTTTTTTTTTTTCTTTTTTCTGTGAACTCTTAGAAAAGCATTAAGCAATCATTTTGGTAACCAAAGTTTTGAATGTAAACACTTATTCTCTAGGCTCACTGAAACCATTTTGCATTTGTTCAAGGTCACATTGGCATTAAGTGACAAGGCCAGGATGGAAAGCCAGGCCTTCTACTACCAATTCAACACATCTTATATTAAGTTTTTTTTTCCCCCAATATGCAGCTCCTTTTCTTTTCCTCCACTGAAAATCCTTATGCAGAGAGGCCAATGAGACCAAGTTGCAAATATATTAACTGAAAACTTATTTAATATGGCATACACTGGCCTCTTTGGGGACATATACTGTACTCACAGAAAATGTCAGAGTGTGTCATGTTTTAGAAGAAGAAATATAAATCTTGGAGAATTGCTGGACATGCTTTTGCCTAATACAAGAAAGGGAACTGAGCACTTTACACTGCACAGAATTAAACTGAGTCCTCTGGGGCAGGGTTATCCCCAGGTTATCAGCTGGGCAGATTTCAGAGCCACATACTCCAATCCAGGTCTAAGAAAACAAGGCTGCAAGATTATTTACAGGTAACTAAGGGTCAATTCATTCTCTCTCGCATCAGGTTTGTTGCTGTCTGATTAGAAATCCAAGAGCAAATGGGACACATTATTTAATGCAATCTTCTCGTAGTATTAAAAATATATGTATCGACAGTGCAGAATGTTCAATGAGCTGGGCACTGAAGCATCACAGCTGTATAGGCTTTATGCAACCGAAGGCATGTATAAGTTTAACCACATGGAGACAGGAACTCATGTTCTAAATAAGGAATCCTATTACTCAGTTGTAAGCATTCCCCTCCCCAAATATAATTATCTTGTATGTATTCGATTTTGCACATATTTTGTATATAAAAAAGCAGCATAGCAAAGTGGAAAGAGATCTAGCTTCTAAATCAGAATGACTTGGGCTTCAAGATCTTCATCTTACTCATATTGACTGAGTGACCCTAGCCAAAACACTTAAACCCAGAGTATCTCAAACTACTCTCTAAGACTTTGAATGATTGAGTAGAAGCTAATCTGTATTCCTTACCATAAGCTTTTTTTTAAATAAAGCTTTTTATTTACAAAACATGAGTGATTTTTCTACATTGATCTTTGCAAAAACTTTTTTTTCCCAAGCTTTTCCCCTCCTTCCCCCCATCCCCACCCCTAGATGACAGGTAATCTAATACATGCTAAATAGGATAAATTATATGACAAATACAATACATGTATACGTATCTATACAGTTATCTTACTGCACAAGAAACATCAGATCTAGAAAGAGAAGAAAAAACAACCTAAGAAGGAAAACAAAATGCATACCATAAGCTTTTTAAACCAATAAACTTACAGATCTGCTTTTTAAAAGAGAATTAAATAGAGAAGTATATAGATAGATGGAGGATGATAAAAGAGAGATTAATAGGTGTATTACAGAAAAAGGAGATGTAGATAATAGATTGATGATAGCCACAGAGATGAATGATGGTTGGAAAGAGAGAAAAACTGATGTATGTATAGAAAGAGTATTGGTAGATATAGATACAGATTAAATATAGGTATGAGAATAAATATGGATAGATGCAGCTACATATGTAAGTGGACATAGATATATGTATAGACAAAGATATGTAAATATAACCTCCATAATAGAGTGTAAGCTTCTTAAGAAAAGGGACTATTTAACTTTTATCTATGAATTCCCAATACATTGCTGGGTTATAATAAGTGTTCAGTAAATGCTTGCTAATTGAGTGAGGATAATGATGATATCCAATGTTTATACAGAGCTTTATGTGCAAAGCACATATATGTATGTGTGTATCTATGTATACATATATATGGATATGTTTGTACATGTTTATTATATGCATATATATATAATTATTTGAAGCACACATTAGGCCTAGAAAGTATTTGTTATTCCCAACTTAAAAAATAAGGAAATGGAGGCTCAGAGAGATTGGATAATCTGTGTTGGTCACAAAGCTAATTATGTGTCCAATTTGGGTCTTCCTGACATCCAGTCTCCATCTAATACTCAAACCACCTGAATCTTACACCTGAACCTTATTCTCTTTCATCCAAAACAAAATTGTATCATAACAACCGACATTTACAAGACATTTTTGAGGTTACCAAAGCATTTTTATAACCTTTATCTCTTTTAGGCTTCCCAACATTCCTATGAGGTTGGTACTGTGGTTGTCCCCATTTCATAGAGATGGGATCTGAAATTCAAAAACAGTGATTTCATAGTAATTATATATTTAAAGTTAGAAGAGGTCTTCTAGATAATCTAGCTGAATCCCTTCATTGTACAGACAAGGAAACTGTGGTCCTCCAGAGAGAGAGTGACTTGTCCAAAATCTTAAATACAAAGAGGCAGCTAGCTAGGTGACAGTGCCTACAGCAGAGCCTCAGGAAGAACTGAGTTCAAATCCTGATAAGACACTTTGGGATAGGATGTTAGCCAAGTTATTTAATCTCTCTTAGACTCAATTCCTCATTTATAAAATAGAAACAATAATAGTACCTGCTTGATGGTTGTGAGGATCCAATGAGATGACATATATAAAACTCTGAAACCTTACCAAAGCAGAAGTAAAATGCATAAATTAGATAGATAAATGGTAGATAGGTAGATGTATTGATTGATTGATAGATGATAGATTGATAAATGATAGATATACATGGCTATGAACATGTAAAATTAGAGATGAATATCAATATCATATGATATGGAAAGATAGTGACATAGATATAGACTATAGATTACATAGATATGGGTATAGATGCACATCTGGCTATATCTACATGTTATTTAGTCATTTTCAGTCATGTCTGACTCTTTATGATTTCATTTGAGGTTTCCTTAACAAAGATACTGAAATAATTTGCCATTTTCTTCTCCAGCTCATTTTACAGATGAGGAAATTGAGGCAAACAGGTTTAAATGACTTACCCAGGATCACACAGCTCATACCTGTTTGAGACTAAATTTGAACTTAAAATTTGAGTCTCCTTGACTCCAGACTTGGCACTCTATCTACTGAAGCACCTAACTATCCCAGATGAATGTCTAGATAGCTATCATTTTATCAGTGTAGGAAATTTCCACTATGGAAACAACATCTCAGCAACTCTTCTGTAATTTAATAGTCTTTAAAAGTGAACTAAGTGACTGCCCAAGTAATATGTGTCAGAGGCCATCCTTAAATCTCAATATTCATCTTGATTCTAAAACCAAGTTTCTTTGTCTCTCTCTGCTCTCTCTCTGAATCTATCTGCCTGTCTCTCTCTCTCTCTCTCTCTCTCTCTTTTTCCTCTCTCTCTCTCATGTACCATAAATATTTGTAATAATTGTAGATATCTACTTTTTATATTTTTAAAAAGCTACTCAAAATATCAAGCTATTTAATTCTTAAAACGCCACATTTATTTATTGTTATTAAGCATCTATGAAGCATTTACTATGTGCAAGACATTATATTAGATTTTTTAAAGAAATTAACTCTTGAGGAACGTACATTCTAATGTTAATAAATTATCTGCATCTCCTCACAGCCAGAGCCCCTCGCCAAAGTGATTGAAAGTAAGATGAAGTGTAAATAAAGATGATCTATCAGGCTTCATACTAATACACAGCTGCTGCTTCATTTGTGACTGTAGACAAGTCATTTTACTTTTCTGTTTCCTCATCAATACAAATAATCTCTCTCTCCTAAGTTGTGAGGATAAAATGATAGAATATCCTTAAGGTACTTTGCTATATATTATTATTCACCACCTTTATAAAAAAGGGTATGTGTCTGCCAATTCATCTTTCCATCCACAAGGGTGAAAATTTTCCCAGGATGATAGGCTGAAATATTACATTGCACGCCATGTTTCTCTGTATTTCTGGGAGAGGATGAATATTGTCACTGGGCATTCCAGTCTCGTGTAGGTTGAAGGGAGTCAGTTACAATCTCACATTCATGGAAGGCCTGAGCTCAGATGTCAGCAGAGCATCCAAAAATGGATGAAGCTCACCCAGCAACTGCCATCTGTTGAGTGTTTCCCAACAGCTGTATCTCTTGACCATCGCAAGTGCAGATAATCACAAAAGGGGGGAGAGGAAGTACGCAGCCGTTCAAGTCACATAGAGAGAAAAATTCCAAGTTTGCTTGTGAAATGACACGGCTTCTAATTGCACTGATAATGATTTTCTAACAGACACAGTGGTATGTACGGTAGACTTGGAGCTGATTTAGAGCCCCCAGTAAACCACAGTGCTGCTGAAAAACCAATGGAAACTTCCTAGTGCCAGGAAGATCTTTGTCTTGGTTGGGAACTTAATAGCACTTGCCCTAGATGCTTCGTCCACAAGCTATTTTGACCAAAAATAGCTATCTATACCCCCTTGCCCTGATTTCAGAAGTAAATACCGTCTTGAAATAAGAAATAAATATATATAATTCCAAATAGAATTATAGGATTTTTTTCTTTGTATCTCCATATTGTATATATACCTTTTGTCTAAGGATTTTAGCAGAGATAAACTAGATGTCTTCTTGTTGAGCTCCATTAGGGTCAGAAATATCACTCTCTTGCAGTTTTTTTTAACCACTTAGCATTTTTATCCTTCCCCTCCACTGAAGGTCTCTACAAGCCTGCTCAACTGCCATCTGGCTTTTTACCTCTTATAGAAAATCCTCTGACAAGCCTGCCCAGATGGGAGAATTGACTGGTCAGGCCTCCTAATCAGAGCATGGAAAGGACCCCAGTCATACCCAGACCTCAGTGTGAGAGCCTCTACCCTGTCCCTGGGACCTTATCTGTCAGAAACTGAGTGATTAATCAGCAGGGGACCTATTCAGTAGGAGGCAGCATAAAAGAGAAAGAGGAGGGGGGCATAAAGGTAAACAGACCTCATTCCTAATTTACTGTTCCTATCATCATCATCAACATCATCAAACAAATATTAAGCTCCTTCTGAGTGTCATGTACTAGTTTCTGCCTTTCCTTTCCCCATCATGTCTCACATTTGAACCATTTGATGAAATAACTAATTTGGCCCTCTCCCTCACTACTTCATTCCCTCAGCCTTAAAAAAAAAATCACCAAAAAATGATCCATACTCAGCAGCCAGAGCAGGTGTCAGTCCTAAATAAGAAACTCCTATACTGTGCTTGAATTAAGTACATAAGGACTTCATTCTATATTACACAGAGGGGAAAAAAAATCACTTCTCAAAATGAGCCCCCATCTGCCTAGAAACGCTGCATATGATGGAAAAGCAAAAAGAAAAAGAAGAATCTGAACGATATAACCGGAAGTAGAGATGGCAACACAATTTAGAATCTGCATATGAAGACTCTTATCTACATTTGGAAACTGTCCCTCCCTAATATGCCATTTCTAGAAAAGCTTTTTTATCCCCCCTCAAATGATCCACTTCCTTTGCTGTTGAGCCAGGCCCTGGGACCAGTAATATGACTCCACGGCTTTGCAAGAGCTTAAAATTAATTTCCACGAGTATGCACTTGCTATCAAATCAGAATACTTCAGTCACCTGGCCTGGGCTGCTCTTCCTTTGATACAGTAACTCAGAAATTGTTCATACTAGAAGAATAAGAGATATGTTTTGGTTTTGTTTAAAAAATACATATGCATATAATTCAATTGCTTTTCAACTTGTAAACAAGATGCTGAGAAAGTACAAACATGTGATTGCATCATATAATTCCATGCAGTTTGAAAGAAACATTTTTTTCAAAAGACCAATCTGATTTAAGTCATCTCAAGTAGATCAGTAAAGTCCAGCAGGGTCATATGTCCCCTACCCATTTGCCGATGTCTCCCCCTGCCTCTCCCACTAAAGCCCACTGTTACTGTTTGAGTGAAGTTGCTATTAAGGGCATTTGCATCAAATTTCCCCTTCCTCCAGTGGTGCCATAATCAATTCAACACAGGGCCTTTTTATTCTATTGCTTAAAACAGTACCAGCTTAAAATGCCAGCCCTACCTCTGGGTCAGTGGGAGGTCCCTGTTTAATGCTATCCCAGCTTTTTGCTCAAGTGTTTGGCATTTGCTGCTATTTCTTTTACAAGTTTATTCTGAAAAAAAGAAGGGAGACAAAGCATGTACTCCAAAAAGTCACTTTTATGATTTTCTTTAACATGGAAAAAAGAATAGTAAACATTAGCATGGATTCATTAATAAGACAGCATGTAGGCAAACCAGTTATTGGTCCCTCCCAAGGTCTTTTATAGAGTAACATTAACATTAAACTGAGAGGCTAAGGAGATCCCGCTTCTTCTCTTGCCTTTCCTCCCATCCCCACCCCCACCCCCTTTTCCGGTAAGAGTTCTATAAGTTATCCATTATTTTTAAAAGAATGATAGAAAAACAGATATTTCCAAGGGAGTTGGCTACTAAGAGCCAGGATGACAAGGAAGACCCACAACCTGACAAGAATGAAAAGTGAATCCAGAGCTGGCTGCCATTCATCACAAATCCCTGTGAAACAGGCCAGGAAACTAGCTGGAAAAGCCAGAGAGGCCACATCTGTTTGTGTAGGGCCACATTTGTGCCTCTGGGAGTGCTCCGAGGGTCCCATTCAACTTCAAAGTGGCTGATGGAGAAACTAAGAGTCTGCGTGTGTGTGTGTGTGTGTGTGTGTGTGTGTGACAGACAGACAGACAGAGACAGAGAGAGACGGATAGAGACAGAAAGAAAGAAAGAGAATGGGGGGAGAAAGAGAGGGAAGGGGAGAAAAGGAGGAAGAGAGGGGAAAAGGGAGGGAAGGAGAGAGAGAGAGAGAGAAAGAAAGAGAGAGAGA
>JAJPUD010000271.1:603903-680952 GCA_023553655.1 Myrmecobius fasciatus | reverse complement strand
TCTCTCTCTCTCTCTCTCTCTCTCTCTCTCTCTCTCTCTCTCTCTCTCTCTCTCCTTCCCTCTTTCTATCCCTTCTTCTCTTCCTCCCTCTTTCTCTCTCTTCCTCCCTCCCTCCTTCCCCCCTCTCTTTCCCCAATGATTCAAAGGTGCCCATATTCCAGTAGATTTGCCTTGTCTACATTCTGCCTCCTTCCCTCCCTTCCCCCCTCCCTCTCCCCCTCCCTTCTTCCCTTTCTCCTTCTCTCTCTCTCTGTCTGCCTCTCTTTTTCTCTCCTCTTTCCTCCCTCTTCCCCCCCTCTCCTCCTCTCTCCTTCTACCCCCCCACCCCCCACAATGATTGAAAGGCACACATACCCCAGGAGATTATTTTCCTTGTCTACACACACATACACACACACACATATGCACATACACACACACAGACACCAGTAGCAATATTCTTTGGTTATAAGAAATGAAATAGAGCTAGATTCTACAGACTAGCTCTACCTAGAGGTTTCTCCATTTTTCCTATGATAGATCTTCCAGATTTCAAAAACTCTGGTCTTCCATTTAGTATCTTGTTAGGTGTCTTTGTTAAAGCATCTTAAAGGGTCCTAGGAGGACAATTGAGCCTTCTCCTTCCACAGGAAGGAGAGAAATAATTAAAGCACTTTGCTTTTTTTTTTTTTTTTTTCTCCTTTCTTTTTCAGACCTGCTTTTCATTCGAAAGCTTTTCAGGAATCACCTTTTCGTTGTGCAATTCAAAAATGGGGAGAGAGGGATGTTCCAGGTTAATTTATAAATAATAGCTATTTACTGAAGATACAACACTTAAATTATAATCTGTCTGGAAAGTTGCATTATAACTAGGTGAAGGGTGTCCATCAGTGAGAAGTTCTATTCATAAGATGCCAAAGAAAAAGGAATTGAAAAGGTTTTGAAATGCTGTCATAAAAAAAAAAAAAAAAGATTGGGGGAGTGGATTGTCTGAGACTTCTACCTTGTATTTCCAAGATTAAGACAGTCAGAGATTCCTAAAGTGAACAATCTATTATTGTCATCAGAAATTCAGATGAGAAGAAAGAAATGAAATGACATGGCATCAGTGAACAAATTGTCATTGTTATGATCACTCTAGAAGGTTTCAGTAAGCTTATAAGAAGGGGGTCTGGTACTTGCTGTCCATCCTAGCCAGACTGGCTTATTGATTTTAAACAAGCCACTCTGAGTACATTAATAAAAGTGTTATTAGATAAAAACTAATATTTCCCATTTCTTTGAAGCTAAATAGACTTTTTGGGGGGTAACCTAATTGAGAAGCAGTCTCAAATTAAGGACTTGAGGAACAGTACAAAGGATTTGCAAGTATGAAGAAATGTATTTGGTTTAAAGACTTGCAAATCTGTACTGGGAATGGAAGGAAAGGAAAAATGCTTAATGATATTCTTGCCCCCATAAATATATTCATGAGGACATAGCATCATAGGATCATAGAGTCTTAGACTGAGCTGGAAGGGCAACTTTTGTGCAGTCAGTAAGCTAAGGATCACTTTTAAAATTTAAATAAAGTTTCATTGTATTTTTAAAAGTAAAAAATCATTCTTAGGTTGCATGGGCCAGTTTGCTGACCCCTAAGGTAGTCCAATACCCCTAATTAACAGATGGAAAAACTGAGGTTCAGAAAAATTAAGTGATTTGCCCAAAATTACAAGGTAATAATACTAAGTGGCTTCATGTGACTACCTCTTTATTGAATTTAGTCAGAAATGGAACTAAAAATTTCTCACTTTTCCCCATATACTACCCCTTTCCCCCTTTTGAGTTTTTAAAGAGTCCATCATTGGACCAAGTGGGAAAAGTTGACCCAGAGAACTAAGAACAGGGACATCTGAGTTCTGTCTCTTCCCTACTCTACCATTCTCTTTACAAGGGGATCCCATAAACTTTCTGAGACTCATTTTAAGGATCTATGAAATGGGGATAATAATACCTGTGTCCATCTCACAGGATTGTGGTAGATCTCTATTGAGATAATACAGGATAAAAATGCATGGGGGAAAAAAGTAAGGAGTTATTTAAATTTAAGGTATCATTAGAATTCGTTTAAAAGCTTTTCTTGTCTCATCAATTTTAAAAGAGATTAGTTAAGCCTTGGTCTTCTTGATTGACTCCTGGCTTCCCTTCTCTCTCTTAACCTCTCTATCTTTCACACAACAGCCAAAATAATCTTTCTAAATCACAAGTCTAACTGTGTTGCTCCCAGACTCGTGAACATTTTATAATTCTTTTCTGTTCCTGGAAAAAATGCTAACTCCTCCACTTCAATGAACTCAGGGTCATTTAATGCCCTTCTCAGTTTTGGGTCATACTAACAAACAAGCACTTCCATTCCAGTCAAATTGGTCCAGTTCCTCTTTCCTGAACCTTGTACCCCATCTCTTGCTGCCTTGCTTTTGCAATCTATGACCCACACCTAAAAGCAACTCCATCCTTGCCTCTGCCTCAAACTCTGCTCATGGCTCACCTCCTTTGGATAGCCTTTCTAGAGCCCCTTAGATGTTAATGGTTTTTTCAGGAAAAAGCTGGATGGCCACTTAATGATTCTGGTTGGACTAGATAGCCCCTCAGTTCCTTGCCACCTCTAAAATTCTGTGATTTGTTTAGTCCCAGAGAACAGAAGTAGGAGCAAAGTTTTGCTTTAAGACTTAGCTCAAATCCTACATCCAGTAGCCCATTTTCCCCACTTTTTCCCCTATTGCTTGAGTTTTCCTTTTAGGATCATTCTGGCTTACAGTCAGGAAGCCCAGAATTTAGATCTTGCCTCAGTCTTCCTAGCTGTGGGATAGTGGGTATGTCTTATAACCTCTCTGTCTCAGTTTCCTCATCTGTAAATGGGAGAGATAATAACACCTACCTTCCAGGGTGGTAGTTGTGAGCACCACCACTTCATTTAGGTCACGGGTAAGACCCTTTTTATTCAGTCTTATCTGGCCCTTCAGTATCCCATTTGGGTTTTCTTGGCAGAAATACTGGAGTGATTTCTATTTCCTTGTCCAGTTCATGTTACAGATGAGAAAATCAAGGCAAAAAGGTAGAATGACTGGCTCAGGGTCCCACAGCTAGATTGTGTCTTAAGCCAGATTTGAACTCAGGAAAATGAGTTTTTCTGACTCCTCCAGACCAAGTGCTCTATGTACTGTGACATCTAGCTGCCCTGTAAAGCATTTTGCTAACCTTAAAGAGCCATATGTATACTATTATTGCTATAATGCAATATAGTACAAATAATATATGTTGTAGAGTATATTATATATATATACTTTGGATGGTGTCTCCTCTATTAGAATGTGAACTCACTGAGGGCTGGAACAGTTTTTTTTTCCCTTTACAAAGTTACCAAGAATCAAATTTGAGTTTAATATCAATAAACATTTTTCCAGAAACCCAAAGTAGGCCAACCTGCCTGCCTCCAGAAGTGGAAGGTTCCTAGGACTAAAACTCTTCAAAGAAAACCTGGATGATCACTTATTGAGGATGACATAGAAAGAATTCTAATTCAGGCAAGGGCCTCTGAGGCTCTTTAAACTCCAAGAGTCTGTAATTCTTCCTCAAATTAACATCTGTATAATCTGTAGGTATAGATGATATAAACACTCCCCCTCCCTAATGAAGAAGAAAAAGAAGAGGAAGAGGAGGAGGAGGAGAAGGAGGAAGAGGAGGAAGAGGAGAAGGAAGTAGAAGAGGAGGAGAAAGAGAAGGAAGAGGAGGAAGAAGAGAAGGAGAAGAAGAAGAAGAAGAAGAAGAAGGAGAAGGAGAAGAAGAAGAAGAAGAAGAAGATATGAAGAAGAAGAAGAAGAAAAAGAAGAAGAAGAAGAAGAAGAAGAAGAAGAAGAAGAAGAAGAAGAAGAAGAAGAAGAAGAAGAAGAAGAAGAAGAAGAAGAAGAAGAAGAAGAAGAAGAAGAAGAAGAAGAAGAAGAAGAAGAAGAAGAAGAAGAAGAAGAAGAAGAAGAAGAAGGAAGAAGGAGAAGGAAGAAGGAGAAGGAAGAGGAGGAGAAGGAGGAGGAGAAGGAGGAGAAGGAGAGGGAGAGGGAGAAGAAAGAGGAGGAGAGGGAGAAGAAGGAGGAGGAGAAGGAAAAGAAGAAAGAGGAGGAGGAGAGGGGGAGAGGGAAGAGGAGGAAGGAGAAAAGGGAGGAAGGAAAGAAAGAAGGAAGGAAGGAAGGAGGGGAAGAAGAACATAAGCCCCTTTAGAATAAGAATTCCTTTTGGTTTAATAGTTGTACCCACCACATCTAGTATAGGAAGTACCTTCCTTGTACATAGTAGGAGCCTCATAAATATTTATTGAAATTAGGATTAAGCTATCAGGGAAGCATTTTTATTCATTCCCTTGCTATTTTTTAACATATATAAGCTCCAACAAAGTTATTTGTTGGGTCTTTTCCCTTCCACACTTTCCCCCTTCCAGGGAATGTCTATAAATTCATTCCTTTAAATAGCAACTCCAGATGGTAAGAATCCTCCACCAAATGTGTTCCCCAACACTTACCTGCTTGTTTATCTAGGCATGGGGTGCTACTCATGCCTGTGGTTTGGCTCTTAACTGGTTGGATGTCTATGAGCAGGACACATGCCCCAGAGGGGATTCTTTGGGCCAGTCAATTTGTTGTTCGAAGCAAAATCCCTGCCACTGCCTCTGTAAGAAAAATTCATGACAAGGGTTAAGAACAGATGAGGCAGGCATCAGCAGCCTCCAAGAATCACAAATGTACAAACAAGAGAACTAATTTTTCCCTACTGTTTTTATAAGAAGGAATGCTTTTTTCACACCAAGCAAACAGCAACTGCTTTAGTCTCATAAATTTGCATATCCCCAGTAATGTCAGTATTCAGACAATCTCGATTAGGGGGCCTCCATGTTCTCTCCCAAGCCAAAGGGGGAAAATAGAGCCCAAGACATCTGGCTGATTAAAGGAGAAAATGGAGACATGAAGCCCTTCTTATTAATGTCCTTTGGATCTATAGCAAGAGCCACAGCCATCCTGTTGGATGTGTCCTATGTTTTCAATTTCAGGAGAATTGACCTCTCTATTATCATTTCCATAGATCCAAATTATAAAAAGACAAGGCAGCTGACAAAATATGATTGTCCCTTCTGAAGCCATCACTGAGTTGTGCAATAGCTCCAGGTGGAGGAACTGAAGCTTTGGGTATTTGCAAAGTTCTGAACATTATATTCTGAGGAGCAGCCACTTTTGTAGAACTCAGCTACACAGTGGCAATATAGCTGAATGATAATGTATATAGGAGTGAAATCGGCTTTATTTTCCTTTTGTTTTCTTTACATATTTGGAGTTTATATGGGTTTCTATCAAGTTTTTAGGTTACAAAGCCAAGTATATATTTGATGCACACAATTATCCCATGTGTTAGTTTTACAGAAATTTTCACCTGAATGGGATTCAACATTTTCATAGTACAGATGAGAAAACCGAGGTCCAGTGAAATTAAATGCCTTGGCCATGATCAACTAACAAGGCACAGAGCAGGGATTTGAACTGGTCTTCTGACTACAAAAATAAGCTTTGGATAGACTAAGCCGGACCAAGGGGGAAATCCTGTATGTTGGATCTTCAAGAATACTCTCTTACTTACAGGGTACTTTTTAGTCTTAGCAGTTTCTAAGTGTTTGAAGGGCTGGCATGTGGAAGAAGGAATAGATTTGTTCTTTTTGACCCCAGATAGTACAGGAAGAAATATTAGACAGCAGTTGCAAAGTAGCAAATTTAGGATTAGCTTGGGGCAGATTGGAGACTTGCTAATAATAAAAACTATCTCCAAGAGGAATAATCTGAGTTAAGAAGCAGTATATTTGGGGCAGCTAGTTGGTGCAGTGGATAGAGCACCAGACCTGAAGTCAGGAGGACCCCAATTCAAATATGACCTCCCACACTTAATATTTACTAGCTGTGTCAAGTCACTTACCCTCAATTGCCTAAGCAAATAATAATACATTTCTCTTCACTAGAAGTATTGAAGAAAATGCTAGATGACCATGTCCACTCATCATTAATAGTTTTTTTTAGTCATATCCAACTCTTTGTGACCCCCATTTGGGGTTTTCTTGGCAAAGACACTAGAATAGTTTGTCATTTCCTTTTCTTTTCACACATGAGGAAACTGAGGTAAACAGGGTGAAGTAACTTGTTCAGGGTCAAATAGCTAATAAGTATCTGAGACCCGAACTCATGAAATTGAATTTTCCTAACTTAATTCACTGTATTGCTTAGCTGCTCCCCACTAATGTTGTAGAGTGAAATTATTGGTTGAACTTGATAGCTTTTCAAGGCACATCTAACTCTGTGATTCTAGGATTCCTCATTTTACTTTTTTTTCCTTTTTTTTAAATTATAGCTTTTTATTTTCAAAATACATACATGGATAATTTTCAGTAATCACCTCTACAAAACCCTGTGTTCTAATTTTTTTCCCTCCTTTCCCCTTCTTCCCCCAGTCTGCAAGTGATCCAATATATGTTAAACATGTGCAATTCCTCTGTATACATATTTCTACAAATATCATGCTGCACAAGAAAAGTCAGTTTCAAAAGGAAAAGAAAAATGAGAAAGAAAGCAAAAAGCAAGGAAAAAGCAACAAAAAGAGTGAAAATACTATGTTGTAGTCCACATTCGGTTCCCACTGTCCTCTCTCTGGGTTCAGACCATTGGAAATGGTCTGGGATTCTTCATTTTAAATAAAACCATGGCTTAGAGAGGTAAAGTCACTTAGCAACATCACACAATTTGTACATGCCAGAGTTGGCACTTGCACCCTAGTCTTTTGGGGCAAAACTCATACTTTTTATTCAATTATATCCAACCTGTTCCCTACAAAGGGAACCATGTACTTAGAGATGCTAAATTTGTTCCTCTTCTCTCTTGGATCTCCTTTTTTTTGCCTAATATTTCAGATTTAGTTTGAAATATTTTTGTTTGTTTTTAACAATTATATTTTTTTGTTACAATTATATCAGCATTTCAACTCAGGGAACTGAAAGCTCTATCAATTACTCTGTCCCATATGCAATTGGAAGTATTTATCCTATGCCTTGGAAGTGTTTTGATTTTCCCTTGGTCAATTGAGCTTTGCCCTCAAATTACATTGTTAAGTAGCATCTCTTAACCAGAAGTCTAACTGGTTTCTAAAAGTACTGACTGTATTTACACTTCAACTTTTATCATTCTAGGCCTCCAAAAAGACTCAAAACATTCATCTTTCTACATTTATCTAAGGTGTTTTAGGACTTCTAAAAGGCTGCCAAAGAAAAGAATATATGCTGATTTGAGGGATCTAAAAGATGATCAACTCAGTGGGAAATTAATAAAATTTAACAAGCATTTATTGCTTTAAAAGAATATCTTGCACCCATTATGGACTAGACACAGTATCAAACTCTGGGAATACAAAGAGAAATATAGAAGTTCTTGCCATCTTGGAGCAGTGGTATCCCATGAAATATTGAGGGGGAAAGGGATATCAACAGCACACACATATATAATACATATACATTGCATAGTAGAAAGAGTCAGTCTTTGCAACAATGAAATAAGGTTCAGATCCTGCCTCCATCCTCACTCCATGTGTAACTTTGGACTAGTGAATTCATAGTTCTAGGCATCCTGTTTCCTTATCTGTTGATGATTTTTGAGATCTTCCAGATCTAAGGCTATAATGCTGTGATTCTAAACATGAGATTTGTTTTGTTTTGCTTTACAAGTGTGGAACACTGGAACCTAAGGCAATCAGGAAAAGCCCTTTTTCAGATCTGGGCTTCTAAGGGGACTAGAGAATCCAAGAGGAAGAGGGGATTCTGAATCCTAAAATCCCATTTTCTGAAAAGCCATGGAAGTTGGGGTTAAGGAAAAAAGAGAATGTTAGAAGCAATTTGTCCAGCCTTGGTTAATTTGGACCTTATTAGGTTTTGTTCTCTATCCTTCCCCTCACCCACCCACCCATATTAAAGTCAGGCCTGGAAAGAAGCTCATGATTCAGTCTCATTAAAGGAAGTAATTCTCTCTATGTTATGCTCAAGTTGTTATCATGCTTGGTAGTCATTGAACCTTGCACTAGTCCTACTGAACCTCTCAAGGAAGTAGTGAAAACTCCTTGAACCCTGAATTTTCAAATTGAAGAACCCATTTAAACAAAATTTAAAATGGGCCAATCACTTTCAGGGCAACATTTACAACTGTGAATCTCAGGGCTTATTTAAAATTACTTTTGCACAATGAAATGTGGTTAAAGGTGGAGTGACTTCATACTTAATGTTAATTCACTCAGATCTTAAATGTAAACCTTTTTTTTTTTAAGCTAAAATCTTTCTCTCTCCCAGACACTTTACAGTCTGTGATTTCACTGAAACACAAATCTTGCCACTGTTTGTGTGATGGAGCAAACAGAGAAATGAGGAATTCAGTAATGACTCTTAAATGCATCCTTCTTCCCTTAGCAAAGGAAGCCACAGTACAATGTTTGCCCACTACCTTCCCACAGTCCTGATTCTGTAATTGTGTTTCACCAAGGAGAGCTTAAAGCATTCACAATTCAGTGAATTGCCCTTTATAATCATCTCTAATCCTGTTTCAGAGACTTTTCTAATGATGCTGAAACTGATATTTATTTATTTTAAGCAAAATTCAAGAGGTTAATTAGTTTCCACACCAAAGGATTCAGTGAATAAAGTGCTGGACCTGGAGTCAAAAAGACCTGAGTTCAAATTTATGTCATAGCTTGTGTAACCCTGGTTGAGTAATTTGATCTCTCAGTCTTAATTTCCTCATCTGTAAAATGGGAGTAATAATAGCACCTACCTCTCAAGGTTGTTGAGAGGATGAAATTAGATACCTATAAAGCACTCTATAAAAGTAATTGATATTAGCTATTATTATCATTATCCAATTGTCTTCCTTCATTTGTAACAATGTCCTACACATAAATTCTAAAAATATTTCAGCAAAATTTCGCTGTCAATGAATTGAACCAATCCCTGAACTCAGAACTGGGACTACACCTAATTTTTCAAAGACCAGAGGCTAACTTTCCTAATGTTTGAGATTGCTGGGACAGGATACTCTGTCCTTTCTTTAATAATATGACTATGATCCAGGAAGCTTTTCCTCATATTTTTATTATCTTGTAGAATTCCTAACTTCTCCCAAAGCACTGCTCAGATGGCCCTCCTCCTCAAAGCCTTTTCTGATCCACCCATTTTTTAGTACTCTTTTCTTCTTGGGGTTATTTTTATGTTAATTGGTATATATCTTAGATATACTTAACTAATTATTTATTATAACTTTAGCAGAATATAAGCTCTTGGGGGGAAAAGCCTTATAACTTTTTTTTTCATTTATTTTCATTTTTATAGCCTTGATTTCTAGCTTTTTGACAAGTGGAAAAAAAAAAACTAGTTATCAGATAAAAAAAAAAAAAAACCAGTACATTAACCTTCTCTTCCATTATATCACCATATGCTTAGCAAAATAAAAATCTATATTCTTCACTATATACCTGTACAGGAAAGGTGAATAGTTATAATTTAATCTCATTGATCTTTTTTTTTTAATTTCCAGGGAAATAGGAAACATATAGTTAAAATCACTAGAGTAGTAAATCCAACCAATGAGTTAGACCAATTCCAACCCATATTGAAATGTCATATATGCAAGTATTATGTCAATAAATGCCAGCTGTTTTTCATAAATAATTTTTAAAACTTTTAGTAAAATTCAATGCCAATTTTCTTTTTCTTTTTCAGCAAAAAAAATCAGTTTTTGATCTTGAGTTGAAAAATCATTCAGTCTCACCAAATATTTTAAAGCACTTAATATGTGCTAGGCACTGTGCAAAGTGCTAGGAATACAAATCCAAGCAAAAAGACAGTCCCTGCCCTAAAAAGTTTATACTTTGATGAGGAAGAAGACCTATAAGGAAGCTGAAAAAAGGGTCAGAAAGTAGGGAGAACCCAAAATAGAGATATATGGAGAAGTATAGAGAACAGCTGGTATATATGTATATGTATATATACAAAGGCATATGTACATGTACATACATATATGCATACATATTTGTGTCTAATGGTGGTCATCTCTAAAGCAGGGGAACAAAAAAGAGGGGAGACAAGAAAATGAGAAAAAAATGAAAATTACATAGTAACTTTATTATATATTTACAAGGAATAGCAAGTTATATTTAATAGATTTGACATTTCATGTGCCATCATCTTTTTTTAAAACTTATATTACATTATGGAAATGCTTGTTTTATTCCATTAGTTTTTTTAAAAGTCAAGTCGGATATTGCCTTGTTAAGATATGTTCAATGGATTATACCTTTTGTAGAACTGTGATGAAATAAAAGGTAGTATGATGGATTAAAAAAAAAAAAAAAAGAATAGCCTGATGGGAACTGAAGAGATGGCTGGTGAAAGTACCCTCTGGGAGGGCCTCCCAATCAGAGGAAAAAGTCCCAAGGGCAGAGTTCCATTGCTAAAAGGATCTTCCAGGATGAAGAGCTTTCTGGGACATAGTGAAATCCAACAATCACAGCATCATACAGTGAAAGCTGGAAGATACTTTAGAGGCTATCCCAGTTCAACTACCTCATTTTACAGATGAGGAAACTAAGATTCAGAAAGGTCAAGTGTAATCACAACCAGGTAGCTAGTAAGTGGCAGAGATAGAATTCTGGATCCTTTGACTCCAAACCTTTTGTCAAATGGCTTCTTACTTGACCCATGTTCACAGCTTTTCATTTGCTAATGAAAACAGAAATAAAGCAATATTTAATCTACTTCCTTGCTTCCTCCATTTTCCTGCATTTAAAAATTCATGAACAACTTCTTAATTGCTAGACCATTTCTTATCTGTCTTAACTTTTACTATCAGAGATATGTTTTTGACCAAATTGATTATGTATATACATAAGGTAAAGTGGAAAACATTATTTGGCAAACACTAATATTTTGAGGAATAATAGCCAATAAGTAATAAACATGCCTAAAATAAAAAAAACAAAATATGTTAATTATAAACAAATTAATTAAAGAAAAAAGAATAGTCCTGTGACTACAGAGGTTGGATAATCTGGAATGGTCCCATCAAAACTGAATATACCTCCATTTTAATCTTATCCCAATAAGTATTCCAAGATATTGTCCTATGCTGAATTTCTACAACACTATTTTTCAGTTTTCCCAAGAATTTTTTTTAGCTAAATAATGAATTATCATCCCCCAGTTTTGTCTTTACACTCGTCAAATACAATATTATCATATTTATTTGCTGTTGTAAGTTGTCTGTATATTCTGTTCCATTGATCTGTCTTTCTATTTCTTAGGCAATATCAGATAGATTTGATAATTACTGCCTTACAATAGAGTTTCAGATCTGGTGCTTCTAAGCTTCCTTCCTTTACATTTTTCTTTCATTAGTTCCTTTTATATTCTTGATTTTTTTTTTGTTTTTCCAATGAATTTTGTTATTATTTCTAATTCAATACAATATTTTTTCATATATAATAAATAATTTAAAAATAATTATTAAATGAATTTAAAACTAATTCCTAGTTTAAAAAAAATTTAGTAGAATGTTAGGGGAGAAAGCCAAAGGGTTCCATTATTTTATACTTTGGCAAGTTACATTGAGTAGTTTAAACAATAATAACCAGGGATGAAAGCAGTGCCACCATTATATTTAAAGAGAAATTTTCTCCTTTTCTTCCAATGGTTGAATAGGCATTTGCCATTAATTCTGGGGTATTTTTTTGTTTACTTTATTTCTGTCTTTTTTATTGCTGGCTATTTGTAATGAACCAAGATGAAAATTCTATACCAGAAGGCCAAGAAAAAGAATGATTAACAAGTAACAAGAGACAAGGGATACTTCTGGTTAGTGACTCTTGAAAATCTGTCACTACCTTTGTGGAAAAGAAAATGAGCTGATAAATCATTGTATTTTTTTTAAATCAAGTGATCATATCCTACTCCAGGGATATTTTTTTTTTCCCATAGGGAAAAACAAATCCTCCTACCGTTTTTATTTTTGTAAACCAAAGTATTTTTCATGCTATAATGATAGCTTTGTGAACACATCAAATCCCAGGATATTCATCACAAAGAAGCTAACCAACCCCACCCCCCCAGCCCCCTCACTCCCTACTGCAGGTCTAACTCACTGATTGCTCCTACATCTGCTTTTGCAAGAAGAACAGGTGCACGGTTTTTTCATGGGTCACAGTTTGGCCCTCTCCCTCCTACTGGCAGAGCAGAGAGAACCGGGGTTCCGGGCCAGGATGGTGGCAGCTTTCCAATGGCTAACCGGGATTTTTACATTCAGAGTAAGCATGTGGCATCAATGGGCTGTCTAAACGCTAACAAGATAAGAGGACGATTGATCTTTGTATTAACCCCTTTTCCCAGGCAGGTGAGATCCTTTCCTGCCCTCCTGGGCTCAGCCATGCTGCTCATTTACAAAGCTCATCCAAGCACCATTGCTGCTTTTCAAGTTGTCTCAGCTTCTTCTTGAGCCACTAGCATCACTGGCCCATTTATTGTTTCCACACCATCATCTCCCCCTAGCAAACACATTTGCCTCTCCCCAGCTCCATTACCTCTCCTCATATCCAATCAGGTGAATCTTGTCCCCATTGAGTTACACTGAGGAGGAGGAGGCTCTACTGGAATGCTTAAAATTGAACTCTGTCTTCATCCATGTTCTTTTCAACATTTTCTTTTAAATCAATAAAGATTAAAAATAAAGAGCATGCTTTGCAAATCACATTTAAATTACTTGATGGTGATCAGTTTTCTGCATCCAATTTCATAAAATCATGTAACTATTATTTTATTAGCTAATTAAGCAAGAGACAGTATAGTTTAGCGGATAGAGAGCTGGCCTTAAAAGTTTCTAAGAAGATGGAGCATTTGGGGCAGCTAGGTGGCACAGTGGATAGAGCACCAGCCCTGAAGTCAGGAGGACCTGGGTTCAAATCTGGTCTCAGACACTTAATATTCCCTAGCTGTGTGACCCTGGGCAAGTCACTTAACCTTAATTGCCTCAGAGAAAAAAAAAAGTTAAAAAGATGGGATTTCAAATGACATCTTTGAAATATCCTGAGCAAGTCCCTTAACATCTGTTTGCCTCAGTTTCCTTATCTGTAAAATGGGGATAATAATAGTAGCTACCTCTCAGCATAGCTGTGAAGATCAGATGAGATAAAAATTATAGAACAGTGCCAGGCACATAGTAAGCACTATATAAATGTGAGATATTATTGTAATCTTAATTATTCTTTTTGGTAAAGGGAGTTTACTCACTTGGCCTTTCCCAGTGAAATCATAGATCCATATTATTATCTCAATTGCTCTTCACAATAACCCAGGAAGTAGCTGGGTAGTCTCTTTATTCTATCAATAATTCATTGGAATACTTCCTTTCTTTTTTTAGGTGACAAATCACTTACTTTCTCTGAACATCTCATCTGGTCCTGAGGAACATGAAGCCTACTAGACCCAGGTAAATAATCTATCCTAATTTTTTTTCCTGAGAACAAAGCAAAGTTCTACTAAATTACAGCATGAAGGAAGAGGTTTTATTGATGAAACAAAAAGGTATGTCTGTTATGAGGCTTATGTTTTTCTTTTTCTCTTTTAAATGGGATGTAGCTTTGCATAAGAGGCAGAGAAAAGAAATGTTAATTAGAAAGAAAAAAGGAACAAAGAAAAAATTTTTCATTTTTCAAATATCCAATAATTTTGAAACGCAGGTCAAAATTCTGTAACTTTGAGAGCTTGGCCACAACTGGATGGGCAGGAGAACAAGGTGCTGTATTATATCCCCTTATACACAATGTGCTTTGTCCTATTCCTTAGCCTCAAGGTCACCCCTGAACCTTGGATAGCAGATTTATAAATACGTGCCCTTGGTCACAAAGGAAACCAAACTAGAATAGGAAAGAACACAGAAGGAGAAGTAAATGCCACAAATGTATCATTACTCTTAGAAAAACAGCTCTGAGAAAATTAGATTTAATTGAATCTAGTACCTGGCAAGCCAATAAAATATATGACTAAGAAAATCAAAGCACAGACCTTGCCCTCCAATAGCTTACATCCCAATATATACCAATGGCAGAATGTAATAAGTAGAAAAAAGAGGTCTATACAGCTTGCTGTGAAAATTTGAAAAGGGAAATTTTGTTTTTGGCTGCGTGGTGAAGTAGATAAGGATAGATAGAGTTTCAGTTTGATTCGGAACAAAGGCAAGAATTTCAATAGACACAGTTGAACCCGGTCTGGACATGGGGACAATTTGAGCAAAGGTAATGGGCAGAATGAGATGGAAGGGTGATGATGAGACAAATGGAACTAGATGCCACATAATGAAAGAAAAATACCATGAGACAAGGCTAGAAAGCTAGGTTGTGGTTATATTTTAGAAAGCCTCAAATGCTAGTATAGGTAGTTTAAACTTTATTTGATAGGCAATAAGAAGCTGCCAAAAGCTTTCAAGTAGAGGAACATTATGATCAAAGCAGTAGATTAGGAAGCTGTGACAAATGTCATCTTCTACAAAACCCAGAATTGTGTGCTCCTATCTAGAAGCAGTAGGAAAAATACCACTTTATCCTATACCTGGGAAGCTCTAAAAGGAAAAAAGAAACAAAAGGAACTTACGTTAAGCATTCTCATTTTCTCTTCAACACATCGAGCTAATAATTCATTTCTTGGGGCCCCACAATGCCATTTCTAATCACTGACTGGATAGTTGTCTCAGTCACACTGAGACCTGTTAAAGACCTTAGCTTAAAAAGGCTAAGGTCTCCTGCTGCATCCAGAGCCATTGCCAGTGGTCCTGATCTATATCTTGCCACTGGACTAAGATGGTTCTGAAGGAGAAAGTGAGGTTGGTGACTTTGGATAGCCCTCCCTCATTCAAATCGAATTTACTTGCATATCATGGTGTCACCTCCCTTATGTCATGATCCTCTGCAAGAATGAAGGACAAATAACAGCATCATAGTGACTCCTGGATTCTTCCTCCAGATGAATATCTCATTTCATTCGTTCTCTCTTGAACTGAGAAGGGAGCTAGTGCTCAAGAACTAGTCAAGAAGACCTCATCTTAGACATTTAACTAACTTTGTGATACTAGACAAATCACTTAACCTCTGTGCCTCAGTTTACTCATCTGTTAAATGGAAATAATCATACTACTTCCTGCTGTTGTTGGGCTGATCAAATGAGATGATACATATGAAGTTCCTTGTCAACCTCTTATTAATTACTGTTATTCTATCACTACCGAGGTAAGGTCCTCATTTCTTCTTGACTAAACTTTTATAAAAGCCATCTAACTGGTCTTCCTGATTTCAGTTTCCCATCCTTTCTAATATCTCATTATGATCATACTATAGTTATCCCTTCTACATTGTGGGGATTAGGGGTATGGTGCTCCTACAAGCTGGCAAATTTGTGTTAAAAATTTTAGTCCTCCCTTCATACCAGAGAAGAAATCTGAATTAGTATGGCATTAAAAGATAAAATATGTCGATAATATACAATACTATATATATACATATATATATTATACACTTCTGAGTTTGTAAACTTTTTCTGTGTCATCTGTAGCTTCCACAAAACTCTGCAAAAATTCATATTTAATTTCTTATACAAACCCATAATATGTCAAAACCGTGATATGAAAAGTCATGATGTGGAAAGAAAAACTATACTTCCATTAGATCCTTTATTTGATATAGCCCATCATACCAGACTTTATAGATCTTGACCCTATCATCCAACCTACTTGATAGTCATCTCATTTTTGTGTTTCATGAGAGACAGTAATGTGTAATAGAAAGAACTCTGCATTTGGGATCTAGCATGCTGCCTCTAACACCTCCAAGCTGTTTGACTATGGGCAATTCATTTAACCTTGCCAAGTCTTGGGTTCCTCATCTATAAAATGGAGGTAAAAATCCCTGTTAGTACCTGTCATGTAGGATTATTATGAGGATAAAAAGAGATCATGTATGTATAAGTGCTTTACAATCCTTAAAGCACTACATTAATGTCACTCATTACTAGCACGAGAGTTATTATGTTATATCTAATAGAAAGCTCTTCTCAAAGTCAGAGACTTGAGTTCATGTTCTGTCTTTGATATATGCTGACTATATGATCATGGGCAAATCTCTTAATCTCTCCATTCTGTAGGCAACTGTAAAACTACAAATTGAAGAGAAAGTACTGATCTACATTGGAAGAAAGAATTTCCTCACCTGGAACTTCCCAGGGCCAGTGAAAGCCCCATTCCAGCCCCTATGCTATTATCTAGAAAGCTGCAATGTATTTTTTCTAAGACTAGCTTCTTGTTTATGAATAAAAAATGTTGAGTGAGGATATTCCACTAAAGACTCTAGGTTAACATCAATCCCTTTATCATTACTCTTTGGATCTGGTCCTCATTCAGGTTTTAATTTACCTGTCCTCCTTTTCCATTCATCTTTTGAATAGGAATATTATGAGGAACTTTGTCAATTGCTGTGCTGAGATCTCTGGATGTTATTTCTACAGCATTTCCCTGATCTATCTGCCTAGTAACCATGTCATTTCTATTAAATGCCATCCTGTTAGATTGGACTCATCATTCCAGCCTGTCAAGACCTTTTTGGATCTTGACTCCATCCCTAGTGAATTAACTCTCCCTTCCAGCATTATGTCATCCACAGATTTGTATTTTCATCCAAGTGTCTGATTTTTAAAAAGCCATTGATAAAAATTTCCCTTTTGGCAGTCTGACTTCTAAAAGAAACACATTATACCCCGAAAGGAGATATGTTATACCTTTCATGTAAAAGCCAGGAGGAAAAATGTGCCAGCAACCTCTTGCCAGTTGAAGGGGTCACTTCTAGCCCTAGGTGATCTGAAATGTAAAGGGACCTGTGAGCAGGGGTGACAGCTAGTAGAGTTCCAAGGGTAGTCAGAGCCTCAGAGAGGAAGTCTGCTGCCCTTTCAGAAACATGCAAATACCAGTTGGCATACTTTTAAGAAGGAGGAAATGGAACCTACAAAAACAAAAGGTCTTTCTAGGGTAGCTGAGACACTTCTCCTAACAAAAAGCAAATGGAAGGTTTAATTGGTATGCGCCACTAATGAACCACAAGTCAACTGGTAACTTCCCTTCTCGAGCAGAATTTCCCATAAGTTCCTCTTTCTCCAACAACAATAGTTCAGGCCCATATTGTTTCTTGCCTGGACTATTGTAATAGCTTCCTTTTTTGGTTTTCTTTCCTCAAGAGTCTCCCCTTCCATAAAACTATCAAAATGATTTTCTTCAATACAAGTCAGATCATATCTCCATTGCCACATCTTGTATCCATACTGCCCAGCACATAGAGTAGATGCTGAATACATTCTTGTTATTTGATAAGAATGATAAAAAGGGCACGTGAAAGGATCTTTTATAAGTTACCAGATCATCCTCCAATGTGCTAGCCAAAAGTGTGGTTTTTAACTCCACCAGCCTCCTTTTTCTTCCCAGGATTAAGAGATCATAAGGAAGATCCAAAGTCACCCTGAACTAATAGAAGAGTAAGAGAATTCCATATGTCAGTTTAGTCACTTTGATCAAATTCCTTAACCTTTTGCAATCTTGGTTTCTTGATCTCTCAAATAGGCATGAGGATATATGTCCTTTCTCAAAGGGATGTTGGGAGGAAAAAAAAACAATGTGGAAGTTCAAAGTTTCATGGTTATCACGATATATTGTGGACTGGGATACTGGAGGAATCAGGAAGGTGTAAGTGAACTCTCTCGCCTCCCCCTCACACTCTTACAGAAATTCCTACTACATCAACCAAGCAAAGAAACTATATGGGGTACCATTGGGCAGTTCCAGCTAACTGCACTCCCTAGGTGGATTGATCTGGGATCCAGTTGTGAGCCCTTTAAACCAACCAAATGTTAAAAGTACCTTTAGAACTTTGGCATATATCTCTGGAAACCACAGGGAACCTCCTCACTGACTACTTTAAATGTCCCTGCCCATGGATTTTATTTTTTCTTTTGTGAACTGCTTTTTAACTGCCTTGAGAACTGCTTTTACCTATAGGTATTTGTATATATTTTTATTAAAAGGCTCTGAATAATCCATATTACTAGTTATTGAAACATATCCTGGGACAAATAGCAAACTTTAGAGTTATTCATCTGTTCATTCAGAAGCAATGTATTATGGTGAGTAGAGAACTAGTCATTGAGTCATAACACCTGATTTTTAATTCCACTTCCAACATTGACATAGTGGTGTAATTTGGGCCAGATCATTTAATTTCTGTGGACATCAGTTTCTTTATCTATCAAATGAGGGAAGCATATAATGAATGCTAATGATGCTTCTTACTCTAAATCTATGAACTACCTGTCATTCCTCACTCTTTTGCCATGACTTGCTTTGTTTCCTCTTGGTCCTACACAGTAGATAAACCTATCAATCAATAAGCATCAATTAAGTATCTATTATGTGTCAGATCCCAAAGGAAAGAGGGAAACAAAGACATATGATGGAGGATGAACACAAAAGCATCAAATGGTCCATGGATTGCTAAACCTCAGAATGAGTGTAGAGGCTCCAAAGAAAGGGTTATATTTGTTGCTGTTGTATTTTTGTATGTTGTTTTGCCTATATTGAGAAAAAGTTGAGGATGTGAGAAAGGATAGAACTATGGCTTGTGGGTGGAGACACAATGATAGGAATGGCAGAATCTCTCTCATTGCACCTCTTTTCTGCCAGTTATTCTTTCTGGCATTATTCTTTGGACAATAAAAGAGAGTCATAATCTGGAAGGAATCTCAGAATCCATCTAGTCCAACCCCTTCATTTTTGGATGGGAAAAGTAAGGCTAGAATGATGAAATGACTCCCCTCTCCCCCCACCCCCTGCCAGAGTCATACAGAGAGAAAAGTCAGAAGCAGGACAGATTAAAAATGTTCTGACTCCAAACTTAATCCACTGCCCCATAAAAATTCAAGAAGTAAAAGAGAAAAATATTGCCTAGTCTCTCTTAATGATTTCAGATCCTTGAATCCAGGAAAACTGTATATCACATGAAACAAATAGCAAGTTTGATTAGGGAGCCACTATCAGTGATCTGTGAAAGATCATGAATAGGTTTCTGTAAACTATATATCATTGCATTTGACTTTAATTCCTGACAAAATTCTAGATAGTTATTATTAAAGGAAAAAGAAACATCTAGAATAGGAAGCAATAATCACTAAGGGACCATATGACTTCAACAAGGATGGATGAGGCATAATTTCATAGATCTAAGGGTTTTAATGACATACAAATAGAGTATGAGTCAATAATGTGATATGGGAGTCCAAAGAGCTAATGAAATCTTAGATGGTATAAGAGAAGTGAAGTGTCAGGGGCTGGGAAGGTAATAATCCTATGATTGTCTATCCCAATCTAGGAATCTCTTGTCAATTCCACTTCTAGGGTACTGTATTGAGTTCTGGGAATTATGTTTTAGGAGGGATATTAATAATTAATTATTGATTGGCTGATTGATTGAGACAAAGTAAAAAATTTATTGAAGAATCTATAGATCATACCATATGAACACTGGGTTGAAAGAACTGGGGATGTTTAGCCTCCAATGGATGAGACTTGGATGGTGAAGGGATTCATACAGCTACTGTCAGGTTTATTTGAAGGACTTTGATGCAAGAAAACAATTGGCCTTGATCTATTGACACTAAGATTCAGAACCAGAATCAGTGACTAGAAGTTGGAAAGAAATAGTGTAGAACAGATATAAGGAAAAGCTTCCTAAGAATTAGAGCTGTGGAAAGAAATGGAATAAGCTGTCCTTGGGGTACCCTCTCTAGAGATTTTTGAACCAAGCCTGAATCACCTGTTGGGAATGTTTTGTGCTCAGACATGAGTTGGTATAGGAAGTTTCAAAAGTCTTAAATTTAGAAATTAAAAAAAACACTCAGATGTTGTTCATTGTTCTCACTTCCAATTTGGGGACAAGTAAATAATAATACTTCTTTATTTTCCTATTTGGGAAAATGTTCATAAAACAATAAATAAAAGCATAACTAGAAATATATAATCCTGGGAGAGTAAGGCAAGTAAGTGCTAGAGCTGAAGGGATAATGTTAGGGATTAATACAATGCTTCAGTGTAATCCTTTAAAAAATTAAAATTAAGTTTTATGTTAAAATATTCCAGTTTGATTTTTTCTGGGGTCTTTATGCTATAAATAATTTTGATTGCTATGGTAATGTGAGAAATATGAATGGATAATATCTATTCCCTGTAACCAGCATTTTAGGAGAGTGTCATGGTTAAAAATAGATGGCTGGGAAACAGAACTTCTGGGTTTTATTCCCAACTATGCAGCTGAACTCTTTAAGTGATCTTGAGCAATTAGCATCAATGTGATGAAGTTTTTCTCATCTACCATTTGAGGAAATGATGAAGGAGACTTAACTAAGAAGAACAGAGATTTTTTTTTCTTGAATCCTTCTGGTCCATACAAATTTTAGTACTCAGTGACAAATATAAAGCTACCCACTTTGGGTATAAAAGTACTTTTATCCCAGAGGCCCCAATTAATAGCAATGGCTAAAAATCATAAAGACACACATTTAGACTTGATAGCAAGGAAAATTTCCTAAGGATGAGAGGTAAATAAAAATGGAAGGAGCCTTGTGGGGATGTGTTAAGTTGTGTCTCTTTAGAGGTCTTCATTCAAAGATTGGATGACCTTTTGTCAGCTTTGCCATAGAGAAGATTCTCTTTCAGGTATATTTTGGACTAGATGGTCCTCTGAAATGCTAAGATTCTTTGATCTCTGCCCCCCCTTTTTATTCCTCTGTTTTCTATGCTTATCATTCCTTATTTCTTATATGACTTTCCCTCCCATAAAGTAATGCCTCATATTTACATAATGCTTTAAATACTTTTCTCACAACTAATTTGGAAAAAGTCTCATTAAAGTTAATCTCCCTCTTCCACCCTGCCAACAATCTAATAACAATAAATATCTATCTTTTCCCTCCCATTAGCCTGTAAGCTCCTTGAGGTGAGGGAATATGTTTTCCTTTGCTTTTATGCAATTTCAAAACCTTATTTGGTAACATGGTCCTTCAGCTGCATTAAGCAGTTAAAAAGCTCTACTACATACAAAAAAGTTAAAATCCCTGATGATCTCTAAAATTCTTTAAACCTCTAAATCTATGGTTCTCTGCTCTTACGAATTCTTTCACAATTTTTTTCAATGCTTTTAAAATGATAGAATAATAAAGTAGGGAGGAGCCCAAGGAGAGTAAACCAAAAGATTTAGGAAAAGCACATGTGCTAGACTGGAATCTCATTGGAAATCTTCTTTACATCCCTTCCTCCTGGGTATCTAACCAAAGGTTAGCATGGACCAGGAGCACAGAATGTCTTTTCAGTAATTATCACAAGACTGATAGAATAAAAGCATCTGCCTTAACAGATGCCTTTAATATCCGCGTGTACCTCTTGGAAAAAGCAAATAAATGGAAATTCTCCTGCTCACATTAGTGAGATCATAGCTCACCTGAATTGCTGAAAAATAATCATTGAAAACTTAAAACAACCTAGGAGGGAGAGAGTTCATCACTTGTTGGGCTTGCTTTAGACCCCATGATTTAGCCTTTTGACCACTTTTGGGAAATCATGTCTGTCTAGTTTATTTTGGAGAGAACTCCATGGTTTACAAAGTCTTTTCATATCATGATCAGCCAACATTTATTCAATGCCTACTTTGATAAATCAAGTCATCGAGGTGGTTCAGTGGATAGGATGTCACTACTTCGTACAAGCAAGATTTAGGCAGATCAAAGTGAAGGTCACCTTAGGGTACAGCTGAAAAAAAGAGAGGCCCAGAAAAGTGAAGGGAATAATATACAGTTAAGGCATTTATTAACCTCCTACTCATTATATTACACTATATAGATGCAGAAAGAGATGCAAAAATATAAACCATAGTCTCTGCTCACCACCATCTCAGTGGGGAGATAAAACTAACGGAGGTGAAACCAGAGTGATGATTTTAATGATACATTTCACAGCATATAATTAAATGATAAATGGTATAGTACAGGCTATAAGAAGTTCACAAGAGGGAAAAAGAAATGTGAACTGGAGCAGACCAAGGACAGCTTTTGGAATAAGGTTGGATATAAATTAAATCTTGGGCGATAAGTAAAATTGAGACAGTTGGTGGCGTATTTTAATCATCTGGCCACTGGCATAATCTCAATATTAGTCCAAACCTCTCCTTTCATAGTGAGAGTATCACTGTGGATGAGGATCAGGAAAGCTCCTTAACAACAAAGGTCTTTTTGGTCCGGTATAGGGAACTTCAGTATGGTGAAAACTCCTTCCACTATCCTTCTATAACTTCTATAAGTTATAGCTCCCTAGGGTATGTATCCAAAGGTTAGCCCATTTGTCCAGGGTCACACAGTTGGTTCTTGTTGGAGGCTGAACTTGAACCATTATCTTCAGGCCTCAAATCCACTGGGCTTCATTTCAGTAAATAAAAGTCATAAAATAAATACATATATGACAGTACATTTATGAAAAAAGTTATAAAATAAAAGCACATAAAGTCAACTAGTTAAGTCAACAGGTATCTACTAAAGGTTTGCTATGTGCAAAATTCTGTGGCTAAATATTGGAAAAATAAATATCAACAACAAAAGAGTCTCTGACTTCAGGTACTTTATATTCTAGTATATGTGTTTATTATGTGTTTATAAATACATATGGATGTGTGTATATGCATATATGTATATATATGTATGTATCTATGTATATGTGTGCTATGTACACACACAAAGAAAGGGAGAAAGATACCAAGAGATAGACAGACAAAGAAAGCATATAGGAATGAGAATCCAGGATGAAGAAATGTGGAAGTAGAGTAAATTCTCAGAATGAAGGGGCTGCTATAACATGGTAGAGAATTTAGGAGTAGAATTTAGAGAGAAAGAGAGAGCACTTGGATCAGATTCCAGATCTGTCATTTGATATCTAGTAACTTTGGGGAAAGTTCTTTACTTGATTTCAACTTGATTTCCATATCTGAAAAATCAAGGGCTAAGACTAGATTATATCTAAGGTCACTTCAACTACATATTGAAAATTTTAAAGTAGTATTAAAGTATAAACTCTTATTATGGTTATTAATTTATCTTTGTAATGAACAGTTAATTAATGCTTATTTTTTATGATGATGATGATGATAAAATAATGATAAATAACTCTCTTATCCTATAGAAGATGGGATTTTAGTTATGACTTAGGGGAACCAGGAAATTCAATAAGTAGAAATGAGAAGGGAGAGCATTCCAGGTATGTGAGGAACAGCTAAGAAAGTATTCAGAGCTAAAAAATGGAACATCTTGTTTGTGGAACAGAATCACTGGATTGTAGGATATATGGTAGAAAGTAGATTAAAAAAAAGTAGAAAGGTCATAGAGTTTAAAGAATTCCAGAAGCACAAAATTCTAATGTTGGAAGGGACAGCAGTCCAACTCATACCTCAACACCTCCCCTCCCCTACCAGCACACACAACAAGTGGTCATCCAGCCTTTCCTTACAGATCTCCAGTGAGAAGGAACCCCCTGCCTCCTGCTATCCTTCTTACAATCTAGTTGGTGGATATAACACAAATATGGATTACTGTAATACAAAATGGAACATGATAAGTGAGGTATAAACAAACATTTGTTCCCACAGCTGTTTAAAGGCTTCTACTATCTCAGTAGCTGGAACAGCTGAGCCCTACCTGATTAGCCAACCCCTCTGGATTTACAAGGCCATTTATGGTTCCTGCTCAGACATCCTTATAGGCAGAATTCTTTGGTGTGGGGGGTCCAAGGGGAGTGATTGAAAATTCAGCATTAGGGCCCTAGGTACCTCTATTGCTTCCATCCCATTGGCTATTTGGATAAATGTCCTAGTCATAGAAACTCTAAGAAGAGGAAAAGGCATTCCAAGTAGGAGAAACCCAGAGGAGAGAAATAAAAATTAATTTGACGTATGTATTTATGGGATAAAATATACTAATGGTCCCAGTCAAGAGTTGTTAGAATTTTCCTGTTCCATTTTAAGGAGGCAACCTATGAAAAAATAACTGAGATAATATAGAGCAAGGCTTCTTAAACTTTTCCCACTTTCAACTGCTTTTAACCTGAGAATTTTAACATAACACCAGATATATGGATATATAAAATAGGTATATAAATCAAAGACTTGTTGATAATAAATCATAATTTTATGACCTCCATCTTCAGTTACAAGTCCCTATATGGAATTGTGAACCACAGTTTAACAACCTGGAGTATACAGGAAAGAATGTTGGCTTTGGAATCAAAGGTCCTGGGTTCAAATTTGAGATCTGCTACTTAGTGCCTGTATGATATTGGGCAAGTAACTTAACTTCTCTCTGCCTCATTTTTCATTTGTAAAATGAGGTGAACTAGATACAATCTCTTATCATTTTAAATCTATGATGGGCAATGGGGGAAATAAGTTTAGCTAGGTAGTATGAAATCTTCCTAGTTGTGGATGGTCTTGACAAACCAGATGAAGGAATATTTGATGTGGTAGGAAATAGAAAGCCACTGTACATTTTTATCAGTAGAAGTCTAATGTGATTTCACAAGTATTTTAGGAAGTTTGTCTGGCATATATAGTAAAATAATAATAAAAATAATAATAATAGTTAACATTTATATAGCTCTTTAAGATTTCAGAGATTAAGTGACTCACCTAAGTAAATATCTGAGTCAAGATTTGAACTTCAAGTCTAGCACTCTGTGTAACATGCCATCTAGCTGAATTATTTAAATGAAAGGAAAAACTAATCACAAAAGCCTACTTGAAAATTACAGATAGCAAGTAGTAAGTACATAGTCTCCTATATTCTGCCCTGATCAAGCTGTATCTGGTTGTTCAGCCTTGCATACTATATTTTAGGAAGCAAATTGGCAAACTACAATGCTTCCAGTGGAAGATGGCCAACATTGTAAGGGAATTCAAAGCTATTCCTTAAAAGCATCAGTTGATGGACACGACAATGATTAAGGATAGAGAAGAGAAGTCTTTGGGGAGATATCCTAGCTAACTTCAACTATTCTGAGATTTCTCTACTGAAAAGGGGATTGGGTTTGTTTTGTTTGGCACTGGCAGAAAAAAACCAATATGAATGAACAGAATTTGGGGGGGAGTTAGATTTAGCTTCCATTTAAGAAAAAAACTCTTAGGAATTTGAGTTATGCAAAAGTATAATGGGGTTACTACTATAAATTTTATTAGTAAATACTGAACTTTCTCCCTGGAGGTCTTCAGAAAGGAACCAATACCATAGAGATGATTCCTGCTCAGAATTGATCTGGATTGGAGTTTCTGAGGTTCCTTATTACTCAGGGGGTCTGTAACTTTGTGGTGAGGAAAACAATGATGTGATTAATGCAACAGACAAGTCAAGAAGGGGAAGACAGTTTAAAGAAAAATCAGACAAATTCTTTTTTTGAATCTATCTGTCTTAGAGAAGACATCTAAGGTCTTAATGGATCATTCCTCATGGACACAAGTCACTTTTATACAGAGCAAATTATAAAACAAGAGCTTGTGGATGAGACACTGGTCCTAAAACTATTAACTGGATTATACTGAGAATGCAGAGCCTAGTGAGGTCCCATACTGGAATAATGTCTCAGTCAAACATTCAAGTTTACTGAGAAGATGACTGAGTTGAAATCATTATTTCATGTATGAACTGAATGTAAGTCCATTAACATCAACCACTACTGATCTTTTAGTTCTTAGGAAGTCAATGGATGCTTTGTGAGCAGATGGTCTACAGATTCAGGAGGGGGAGGATGGATCAATGATATTAAGTAAACAACCGAGTTATGAAGAGTAAAAGCTTTATATGTTCTGATGTGCTTTTTTCTTGGTGATATAGACAAAACTATAGTGTTAATAAAACAGGGCCAATGCTGGTGATTTATAGTCATAGAAGTAAAAATCGATCTGACTTTAAACTCAGTTTACTTTGTGCCATGGAATCTAGTGTGTTGGATTTAAAGGCAGGAAACCTTGAGATGTGGCCAAATCATTTAATTTCTATAAGCCTCAGCTTTTTGGTCTGTGGAATGGGGTTAATAATACCTCTAGTAACTTCAGCAGCAACAACAATAGTATTTATAGAGCATCTACTATGGATCCAGGCACTTTGCTAAGAGATTTACAAATATTATCTCATCTCATCCTTACCACATAATGGAAAAATTTTATAATTTTATAATTTGTCTCTTTCAGACATAGTCAGATTTACCCGAAGTCACACCGCTAGTAATAATAATAATAAAGTAACATTTATAGCTTCATTATGCTAAGCACTTTAAAATGATTATCTCTTTTAATCTTCAGTCAATGGGTCAGTTAAAGGGTAATTATTAAGTGATTCCCCTGTACCAAATACTGTGCTAAATTCTTTAAGTCACTTAATCTCTAAATAACTAAAGTGTCAAATTCAGTTAGAAATGGGGGCCATATTTAAAGATTTCTATAGGTCACATATTAACTTAGAAAACTACATATTAATATTATCTACATTTTATTGTATTTTTATTTACTTTGTTAAATATTGCCCATCTATAATCTGATTCAACCTATACTCAAGAATATTGTGGGTCAAATACAGGAAATAGGCTAAATATTTGGCAACTCTCTAAAATTATAAATTTTCATTAGTAGATGGAGTTTCTTCACTGGGAGTTCCCTATAATAACAAAAACACAGGTCCAATTCTTACCCCCTATGTTTATGTATGAATCTGTGGTATCCCCCTTCAAATCTTAAATGTATGCACATTATTTCTCCTCCTTCATCCTTTCCCCTCCCCCCCCCAAAAAAAGCTTCAAAAGGATAGGGAATATTTCTTTTTTTTTTTTTCTTTTCAACGACCAAGCCAACAAACACACCACTGCTTCTCCAGACCATGTCCTACTCTCCAACTATCTCCACTTGACCATACCTTAGACTCTACTCATGCACTCTCATTTCCCCACAAAGGAACCTTTTGCTTTATCTTCTACTTCCTTCGGTCTTTTTGATATGACCTTTCTCCTCTTCCCTTGTCCCATTTTTACCACCACTCCTCCATCGAACCATGACTTACTGTTTTCCTTCATTAAGATCTTTGAGGTCACATTTCACTTGATTGTTTTTTTTTACAGTGAAACTTTCCCCTCTAGGGCAGCCAAATGGTCACTGGATAGAGTGTCAGGCCTGGAGTTAAGGAGACTCATCTTCCTGAGTTCAAATCTAACTTCAGACATTTACTAGCTATGTCACCCTGGGCAAGCCACTTGATCCTGTTGCCCCAGTTTCTCCTCTGAAAAATGAACTGGAGAAGGAAATGGCAAACCAGTATCTCTTCCAAGCAAATCCCATATGGGGTCATAAAGAGTTAGACACAACTGATCAAGAATAACAGCAAAATTTTCCTCCCATCACCCCTCTCCCTTCTTCACTCTCCAAGAAGACCACTTCATCACATTTTTAAAATGAAAAGAGGAAGAGGAGGGAAATCAGTAAACCCAATTTATACTTCAAAAAATCTGAAAATATATGTAATCTACACTTGTGGATTTCCTACCTCTGTAAAAAAAAAAAAAGTTGGGAGAGGTGTTTTCTCATAGCTTTTTCTATGTAATTTTGTAACATTCAATTTTGATTATTTTATGGTTGTCTTGCTTGCATTTGCATCCCTAGCACTTAGCACAGTGTCTGGCATGTAAGAGACATTTACAAAATTCTTCCTTCCTCCTTTCTACTTCTCTTCTCCTTCCTCTCTTCTCCCTATTGCTTTTTGGCTTCCCCAAAGCCTAATATAGAATAGAGCCTTTAAAAATTATCCAACATCCCATTAAACAGAGTTCCTCCATTCTTCTCACCATAAAGAGAGCAGAACTGGGGAAAGCTGTGTCTCTGAAGAGTTAAAAAAGCAGCAGAGCTTTTGTGAATCAGCCCTGCCCCCTTTTCTGGGAGATCTAATGATTTTTTAAATGCTACTGATCCCTCACCCCTAAAGATCACAGTCTTTCCCAGACCTTTCAGTCCTCCCCACCCAAAAGAGATATCAGAGAGTTAAGCCCCTGTTTCTATAACCATTGATAAACCACAAAGTCTATTCTCTGGGCTTGTAATGTTAGAGTTTGCTGATGAAAAGGAGTGTCCCTTGAATGACAGCCTTTGAATCCAAGCCTGAGAACCAGGGTACCTGAACTAACAATGGCTAGACTACCTGGGTCTGGGCTCTTAAAGGGGCCAAATGGAGGTGTCAGAATGACCAAGACATTACAAAATGGAAAGCCCCAGTTCTGGCTTGTGAATGCTGCCAGCAAGAGGTCTGGGTTTTATTGAAGCTTGCCCTAATTCCTCTTGTTTTATACTATTGAATGGTTCATTTGCTTTCAAAGCCTCAGGGAGCGCAGGAGGAGGAGGGGAACAAATTAAGTCCAAAAAGGGCAAATGACTAGTTACAGCTACCCTAGGTGTGTCTGCCTCCCCCCCCTTTTTTTTTTTTGGTTTTTGTTTTTGTTTTTGTTTTTTTGTTAGGGAGAAGGGAAAAACAATTTCTCCAGGAATAGCCTCAATTGACTCAGAAGCAACTCACAACTGATCCTACCAGTCAAGTTTTGATACAGGTCATGAAAAGGAGATATACCAAATCAAGTCTGCCAGTCACAGAAACCAAGTAGGGCTTCACTTTCATGAAATTACATTGGCACTGTTGGGAGAAGGAGAAGGAAAGGGAAAATCCAAGAAAAACAAAGATATCCCCGTGAACCCACCATGGAGAGTTGCTGATTAATGGAGAGTTCGGGCCCCAGCCTTTGGTGTGCTGTTAAAGACTTAATAAGTGGTGATTATGAGCACATTGCTCCATGGTGTTTGTTACTTAAGACTTCCAAATGGGAACACCAAGAGAAACAAGGAAATAGAAATATTTATGACTGTTACACCACATAATACATGCACACACAAACACACACCCTTACTTAATCCTGGTCTATAAAACTTTATTTACATAGCTGTCAACAGAAAAAAAAATCTTGTGCTTAGAAGTTTCTCTAGTCTTAACAATAAAAAACTACTGCTGGGTCCAAGAGGTTGGGGCCCTGAGCCCATTTTCTCCCCTTTAGGGACTTCTCTGCTCAGAATAAAGGCAGGAGGGTCTGGCCCTGGGTTCAGTTGGGGGTGGGGGATACATAATGAAGCTAAGTTTCTTTTTCCTCACCCTCCATGGCATCTTAATATCTGCCCCATCACTTATTTATTTATATATCACAGATTTCAGCTGTTGCCTAGGGTGTCACCAAAAGTGGGGAAGAGGAACATTATGAATCATATATGAAATAGTTATTTCTTTCTGACATTAAAACAACAGCAAATTAACCCAAAAGCTTCTCAGAAGGGTATCATGATAGGGAGACAAAAACTAACAAAAACAAAGATCAATGCCATGCTAAGTGACGTTGCTACCTGGTTTACGTGGCTGGGAAGCTGATACTTACATTTTATCAATTCATAGTTGGCGGGATTACTGATTAGGCATTTTACATTTCACCCTGGTTCTCTGCTGTCTAAACAGTACATGACCACCAGCAAAACAAGCCAGGCTTGAGTTCCTGTTCTCTCCAGTACAGAAGTTTGCCCAGTCCCCAGACAGTGATACTCAATGAACTTTCAAAACTCCTGAGCTCACCATGTTCCTTCCCCACTTTATCCTTCTTGCTCAGGAAAGCAAACACACAGCCCAAGAAGGCAACCAGAGAACTAGACATAAGCTTGTCCAGTGGAGTCCCTCGGAACGAGCTGCTACATGTATAAAGTCCCCATGATGCCAGAGTGGTCAACCCTTCCCCATCTCTCCTTAGGAGTCTCAGATTTACTTGTTGCCGTCTAAAAAATCTCAGAAGAAGAGACTGAACAAGAAGCTGCTTTTTCTTTTAATTAACTCCCCTCCTCTATCACCATTCACCTCTCTCTGCCTCCATCTTCCACCTTCTCAGCTCCCTCCTCCTTCCCAACACCATCCCTCTCTGTCATGGGTGAGGAACATCCAAGGGACCATTCAGGGGTTGCCATGTATATGAAAACATCACATCCTCTTAGGGTGGACAACTGGCCAAAAGTATAATCTCTTGTGGGACCCACTGCTGGATCAGGCACATGACTGGCTGGAAGTAGGCAAGGAATATCAAGCAAACTCGTTCTAATCCATTTTAACACTAGTAATGCACTATAATTTGGTGACCAACTAGGGAGCCTTCCTTTAAATAATTTGCTTCTTGAGGGCATCCAGACCCATTTATTCGTCTCTCGTTGGAAGGAAAGGAAATGACCCACAAGTGTTCGAAGGATGTGCCAGGCTGCCTGTGATGTGCTGAAACAAACCAACATGTCCCTAATATCACTGAGAATTGTGTCAAGCTGGGAAACCAAATGAACTTGCAAAGTCATGCATGCTGGCTCAATTTGGGAGAGAGAAGGAAAAAATCTTCCTTTGAAGGAAACTAAATCAATCCCTAGTTCAAATTGAATTTGGACGATTCTGCAAAGCTCCAATAACAATCAGTACTTAAGGACTTAAGGTGCAGGCAAATAATGTTTCATTTAAAAGAAATTGAATGAGGATTACTGACAGAGAAAGTTTTGATGCCATTTTGTCATTAGTTAAAGTCAAATTATACCACTATTGGCAGTGTCTTGGATGTCTCAATCCTGCCTCCTTCCTCTTTCGTGCATAAGTAACCCCTTGCCCTGTTGGGCTTCTGTCTCCATCTCATTAAAGCCTTGACATGCAAATGTTTCATAAGTGTTGCCTGAAGACTTTTGTCTCATGCAAAATTTAGCTTAAATTCGAATGGCTTGCAATACTTTGTTATGCACAAGCCTTCTGTTGGGTTTGCTGACATTCCTTCTTAGGCGGTTCTCCTGGTGATTCATTATCTTGTGATATAGATTTCCAAGTATCATCTTTGTATTGATTTTTATATCTTTAATAACCACTCCACAGAAGATGGCTCCACTTGGTGTCATTGATCGCATCAAAAATTCAAGGCTTACAGAAATACTAGAGGGCTAATTGGTAGCAGAACATTTCAGACTTAATCTTAATGCAGGCTTAATCTTCTGTACTAAACCTACCTGAAGGTTTCCCCTTAGAAGCTATCAGGGTAACTTGGAGGCTAAGTTGGAAAAACACCTGGAGAGAGCATGGCAGAACCCAGTGGTGAAATGGACAGCCCACTTGGAAAAATGCAGATAGCAAATATCTAGACATGGAAATCAATCCTTTCATCTCTTGTCTCCACACCTGGAATGGTAGTTACTTTCCACCTCTAGCCCCTCAGGCTCCATAAAGCCAGATCATGTCTGTATGTCTGAAACTAGAAGCTGTCAAAGGAAATGCCCCAAATTCTCCAGTTGAGTGTTATCCTGACATTCAATCTGTTTCCATTTTTCCAGAAATACAGAATGAAAGTCACATTTATATTAATAAACTAAAACAGCATTTCATTTAGGAGTAGGGATGCAATATCCAAAAAGTCCTCAATATTATACATTGGTGAAGGAAGCAAGTGGTTTCACTGAACTCCAAGGTAACTATTCCAATTCTTTCATTGTTTATGGAGCAGGAAACTGAAGTCCCAATAGCTTAAGTCCTGAGTTCAAGGATTTATAGGTATTAAGTAAAAGAGTCAGGATTGGAACTCAAGTCTTGGAGTCTAAATTCAATGTTCTTTCCATGCATCATGGCCTAATGGAGAGAATGCTGGCCCCAGAATCAGAAAAAACCAACATGGGTTTAGTTCCTGCCTCTGAAACTTGCCAGCTATATGATTTATGTCTCTCACGCCTCAGTTTCTTCACCTAATATTGTACTAATTAGCTTCTTAAGTCTCTTTTAGCTCTGAATTTACTATGATATCCTTTTTTGTCTAGCTTTGGAAGAAGTAGTTACAGAGAGAAAGCCCTAGAATTATGAGAGATTGAAAAAGCTTTCCTATAAAAGGTCTTATTTTAGCAGGGACTTGAAGCAAACCAGAGAAGTCTGGAGACAGAGATAAGAAGGTAGAGAATTCCAAATATGGGGGAAGAGCCCGAGAAAATGCTTGGAGACAGAAGATGAAGTATTTTATGTGAGGAAAAGTAGAGAGGATGAAGTCACTGGAAAACAATTGTTTTGCCTTTCTTTGTATCCCCAGCATTTAGCACTGTGACTGGTGCTTAATAAATTCTTTTGATTTAAATATAAAATAGATAAAAAAGTAATTTGGGAGCAAGGAAGGAAAATACTGAGCCCTGGAGAGATCAGGAAATTCTCCACATAGGAGATGGAAATGGGAAACTTTTGGCATCTTATAAAGTTCATGATGTTTTGTTTTGGTTTTTGTCTTGTTCTTTAAATTTAATTAGCTCTTGGAATCCTATAAAATATATATCCTGGGAACCAGTGGTAATTTCCAAAATTATGAGTTTTTCATTCAGCAGTGAAATTACCACTGATTTCCAGGATATGCATTTTATAGGATTCCAAGAGCAGTTCTTTGACCACTGCACCATTTATTCAAAGCTTCACAGCCATGCAGCATCACAGGAAGAAGGCTAGTGTTAAGAGATGGCCTTTTGTTTCAGGGAGATATTTGGGGTCACTAAAAGCATTGCACAATTTCCCGAAGGCAGCCCAGCCTGCTCTCTTCCTCCAATTCAATTCCAAGCCAAGTTCATTGTCCATCTGTGGAGCTGTCCATGACAAACACCCTCATGAACAACTTCTATGGGTTATCCATCCAACCACATGCCCTAGCCTGAACAATAGGTATTCGTCAACCACCTCCTACAAGAATAGCCTTGGTTCATTCATCCTTAGCACTTGAAGGCGTACAAAATATTTTCCCTGCTTTGATCCTGTGAGATGGATAGTATAAGTGTCATCTCCATTTTAGAGACAAAGAAAGTGGGACTCACATTTCCAAAATGATAGTTGAAGGGTGTGTACAGATAGTTCTGAAGAGAATAAAGACAAGCCATCAGAATTCACATTTTTGAAATGAAAAAAAAAATCCAAATCACTAATAATTGAGGAAATACAAAGTAAAGTAACTCTGAGCTTCACACCCATAAGATTTGCAAAGATGACAGATAAATATCGAATGTTGTAGCAATTGACAGAAAACAGGTACATTAATGCATTGTTGGTAGAATTATAAAATGTCCCAGTTCAGTTAAGTCATGTTGAGTCAATAAGCACAGGATTTATTATGTACTGGGCATTATGGTAAGTACTGAGGACATAAAGGCAAAAACTTTCCCTTATTTTAAGAAGCTGATAATCTAATGGAAGAAACAACTATGTGTGAACAAGGTATATCCAGGATAAATAGGAGGTAATTCCAGAGGAAAGACATTCAGGAAAGCAGTTTAGAAGTACATAAAAAATTATTACGATGTACATGTCCTTTGTCTCAGCACTGCCTTTACCAGTCTAATATCCCCAAAGAGATGAAAGAGGGAAAGGACTTATAAGATTGAAAATATTTATAGTTAACTCTTTTCATGGTGGCAAAGAACTGAAAACGAATGAGTATCCCATCAACTGTAAAATAGCTGAACAAATTATAGTATTTGTGGATGTAATAGAAAACCATTGGGCCATTAGAAACAATGAAGGGGATTTTTTTTTCATAGAAACCAGGAAAAACTTAAATGAACTGATAAAGACTGAAGTGAGCAAGAAAATAATGTATCCTTTAATGAGATACAAATGAACAACTTTGAAATACTTCAGAACCCTGGTCAATGCAGTGCTCAGTCACGATTCCAGGAGACTGACAAAGAATGCCCCCACTCCTGACATTTAAAGATATGATGGACTAAATTTATAGAATTAAATGGATTAAATAAATGAATTAAATAAATCTAGGCTTGGCCATAGAGGAATTTGTTTTAACTATCTTTTGTCAATAGGGACTTGTTTTTCTTTTATTTCCATCCTACTGTCCTAGCCCACACCCTACAAGTAACAAGGGAAGTAGAAATAAAGTCAGTGTTTGTTAATTATTTTAAAACATAATACATATATATATATATATATATATATATTTGCTGAGAGTATTGGGGTTAAGTGACTTGCCTAGGGTCACAAGCTAGGAACTGTTAACTAATTGAGGTCAGATTTGAACTCAGGTCCTCTTGACTTCAGGACTGGTGCTCTATCCACTTCGCCACCTAGCTGCCTCTAAAACATAATAATTTAAAGGGAAAAAAAGGAGTGCTTAAAAAGAAAAGATCTGACCACAGTCACAAAACTGAGCTCCAAACTTATGCCTTCCTGACTCCACATCAAGTGTACTTTCCACTATACTGCTTGGTAATGAAAATGTGTTTCTCATGCAATTAAATTGTGAAAGGAAGGAAACAAGCATTTATTAAGCATCTAGTGCACACCAGGCATTGAGGTGAGTGTTATTATTATCCAGTTTTACAGTTAAGGAAACTGAGGCAGATAGGGATTAGATGACTTGCCTAAAGGAACAAAGCTAAATTTCTGAGGATGTTTTTAATTCAGAACTCCATTTCAGGAGCTCTATTCCCTGCCTCTTTGTAGCCATTATAATCCCGGATGCACAATGTGTTGAATCAATTCTTGTTCTATCTAAGGTGTTTTAGTCATATATAAATGTTAGTTTAAAATAGGGTGTCAAGAATGTGATGTTCAAGTGAATGACCAATGCCCCAAGTCATAAATCAGCTTTCCCCTCTGACCCCATCCATTTCCATCACCTTCTTATAATTTCTTTTACCTTGTTTCCTAACTTTTTTCTTCATGGACTTTAGTCATGGATTACTCTTCCCTTCCCCCCACCCAGTGCACTTTAGTCTAACTCTAATCTGCAGTCATCTCTGGGCAGTGCTATTTTCTCTGTAACCCTCCCAGGAGGCCCTCCTCATCTCTCCTAATCGGGTCGCACCTGTCAACATGGTAAAGCCCCAAATTCCAAAGCATTAGAGTATTTGCTGATTTTATAGCAGGGAAACCAAATTCCAGTCTGCCACCAGTTAAACGGCCTTGATCTTGACCCTCTCTATTGTTTCTCAGAAGAAGGAAAAAAGACCTTTGCCCACCTTTTATGTATCTATGTTTGTAGCCCTGTGTTTCTTTTTGCCTTATGTGGTTATTATTTAATGCCTGAGACCCAGTGGGCTGGCCCATAAGCAGCTTCAGATTTGGTTTATGCATTTGGGTCCATTAAAGAGCAAAGGAACGACTTTCCTCCTAGATCCTGCTGAAGCTCAATTCATTTTCCATCTGTCACAAAGCAGGATTATGACACACTCAGAGCAAGGGAAGAGAGGATGGGAACAATCCCTGGGGGATTCAGGCTCCGTACGTCCAGTGAGAGCTAGCTTCTCTTCACTAAGCAATTGTCGGTTCTCCCTGCATTGTCCTAACTTTATTTTGTAATAAACTGGAGGATTTTAAGGGATCTGTGTTTTTCAGTCTTTGCAATTTTTTTGCCCTACATAAGCACCCATCCTTCTAAGAAGGCTGGTTGGCATTTAAATTTGATTAGCTCTTGGAATCCTATAAAATACTATATAAAAATACTACATATATATACTTCTATAAAATACATATCCATATCCATAAAACACAAATCCATAAAATACATATATCATTAATCCTTTTTAGCCTATTAGGATCTGGTTGCCCCTTCAAGAAATGGTGGCTAGAGGTAATCTTCAGAAGTTGATTTGTTTGTGAAGATTGTTTGTGGAAGAAGCAATTTATTATCGTTCTATTGTCCACATTGATCTGGGATGGATGAGATGAGATTTTTTCTTTTTTTGGATCAAACCTGTGATCTCATCTATACAGGAGATTCTTGAGGAAACTTCCTGTACCTACTGAGATCAACACTCTCTTACAAAGTAAGGAACCCAGATACAACTTTAGATAGCTGCCTGTACCAGGGTCTTACTCCCATATGTCCCTAAATCCTTCTGACTTTCCAGCTCTGTCTATCAGAACACATGGTTATGAGTCAAATATTCTACTTAATTCCTCTGGATTATTATGATGATCAGCCAATATCATTCTACTCTGTAATGGAGAGTAATGGAAAGAACAGTACTCTAGGAGTCAGGTCTGAATTCTTGTCTTATCTGACCCTGTCTGAGCTCTGGGACCAGCCATTGTAATTCTCATCCACAAATGACGATCTCTAAAATTGACTCCCATCTCTGTGAGGTCAGATATGGATATGCAAGTTACCAGAAGGAAGTTTCAGGTAACAGGAAGAAGAGTAGAATTTACACATATAGACAGACACAAATACAAACATACACACATATATGTGCATATATATACATATTCACACATGTATATGTATATGTACAGAATACATACAAAGATAATAAATATAGTCATTAACTACAAAATAATTTTTAAAAAAGGGTACTAACATTTGAAGGTGTCAGTAAAAAAGGTGATGCTTGAGTTTTCATCTCTAAGGGGAAACCAGACATGGAGAGAAAGGGGTGGGGAGTAGGGAATACAAAGGAACAGAACCAGGAGTGAAGTGTTATGTGGGAGAAACAGAGAGAAGACCAATTTGACTGCATCACAGAACACCAGAGGAAAAATAATGCATAATGAGGCTTGCAAGAAAGTTGGAGTCCAGATTATAAAGAGCTTTAAAACAGTGAAGTCTTTGCTTTTTCCTAGAGGCAATACAGAACTACCAAGTAGATTTCATATACCTTTAAATTTGTCTATAGAGAATCTTCCTTTTATTGAAGAGGTTGTCCAGGAGAGACAAGGGAGTGCTGGAATGTTCAAATTAAAACAGGATTGACAAATTATATGGCTCTGGTAAGGAATTGTAGGAAATAATATACCTGAGATTTTTATCTACCAATTTAATATTTGTCTATCTCTATCTGCCTGTTTATTTATCTGTTTATATCTACCTCTATATATTTATATCTATACACCTATGTTTACAGATATAGATGTTTTTATAATCTCATAGACAGAAAAACAATAATATTTTACTTCATAGAATGAAACTGAAATCCAGCCTGCCATGACTTGGTTCATTTTTGCTTCTTTATACCAAACAAATTAAGTATCCTGTTGCTTTTCTTATGTTTCACAAATAATCAAATAATGAAGTTCATTATGGAAATTGACCTTTAACAACAAGTCTCAGAGACATGATATTTCACAATTATAATCCAAATCATAAAACTTTTAAGCTTTAATAAGCTTTAGGGAATATCTATCCAACCCTTCTTTACTCTTCAGGTAGGGAAACTGAAACACAGAGAAAGTGTCACCAAAACAGTTAATGGTCAACACGAGTTTTTTGATTCCTGATCTGGTATCTTTTCCCATTATTTTCATACTGTCTCTATGCTGCCTTTTTTTTTTAATGGAAAAAGCTAAGTGTAACACAACAGGGGCTGGAAGAGAAATCCCTAGGGCTTCCACCCTCCTCCCCAAATTGGTGAGGTCTTCCCTCTTTGAGGCCATACATCTTCCATGCTTCAGTCAGGTGTATATTTCATAGCTAGTTCAAAAAGAAAACTGCAGGACGTATACAGATGTGTGTCAGCATATGGATAGGATTTAGATGAGTGCATACTTGCACCTGGAAATCAAATATAAGCATAGGAAACCCCTCCTGCTTGCCTTCGGCAGTAACCTAATGGGGGACTGAGAAGAGAACTTCCAGATCAAATACAATCCAGATGTCTCTTCCATCTTCTCCTCTTCCACGTACAATCTGCCATTATTTTCTTTTTTACCTTTGGCAATATTTTTAAGTTTTGAAAAGGAAAAAAAAGGGACAAGGAAACAGCTCCGATACATTTTTAGAAGAAAATAAACACACTACTCCCTGAGCAATAATTAGTTTGGGAGGTTTTTTTATATATTTTATTTTTAAACAATAGATTAGCTATTTTTGCAGTCTTCAGTGAAAGGTACACGAAAAACATATATTTTTTCAGTCTAAATTACAGATCAGTGAAGGTCATTTTCAAAAAAGTATTACATTTCACTTAATGTTAATGACATATTAAAAGCATGAACTTAAAGAAGACTTTTTTCAACTCCTCCTAATTCTAATGCCTTCCCTCTCTTGATTATTTCCTACTTGTTCCACAAAAATGTTACTTTCTATATATACAATTACAATTTTTATCTCCCCTTTTAGTTTATAAGGCAAGGATCAACTTTTGCCTCATTTTATAGCCCCTGGTCTTAGCCAGTGTCTGGCACTTAGTAGGCATTTAATATTTACTGATTGATTAATTTTTCCTTTTTTTTTTGACTGTTTTCTGATGATATATCAAAGGGAGTCAAATCAATAAGGATTTGTTAAGCACATGCAATGGACCAGGCACTGTGCTAAGGGAGAATACGTAACCAACTGTAAGATTTAGATCTTGGGTCTAAGTTAGGGAAGTGTTTTCTTGATTATTGAGAGATTTGGATGATACAGGGGAAAAACTTTGAAAATGGAATAATAGGATTTATAATTCTGATGCAGTCTATTACTATCTTTGTCAATTAAGGCAAGTGTTAGAACCTCTCAGAGTCTTGGATTTTTCACCTGAAAAATTATAGCATCAAAATAATAATAATAGTTTTCATTTATATAGCACTTTAAAATTAATAAAAATACTTTACACATTACTTCACTTGATTCTTCCAGCAACCACATGCTAGATGTGCCGTTATTACTATCATTTTACAGATGACAAACTGCCACCTAGAGAGGTAAAATGACTTTAAATCTTGCTCACAAAGCCAGTAAACATTTGAAGTAAATTTTAAATTCAGATTTTTCTGATTCAAAGTCCTATTTTCCATCACTGCATCACTTTGTTGTCTCAATGAATTCTAGGATACCTTCTCACTCTAAATCTATGATTCTTGCATCTTCATTTCCATGTTTTCATTTTAATTCACCAAGACTATTTGAAAAAATTAAAGTGTTATAAAATGTGGTGGCACAGGGGATAGAGTATTAGATCTAATGCGGAGCACTAGACCTGGAATAAGGAAGATCTACATTCAAATTCAGCCTCAGATATTTCCTAGTTATGTGACCCTGAGCTTAAACTCTCACACTCTGGATGCCTCAGATTACTCAACTGTAAATCTGGGATGACCAACCTCAAAGGATTATTGTGAAGAGCAAAAGAGAACATATATATTTCTTTGAAAACTTCAAAGTGCTACATAAGTGCTTATCAGGAGAACCTGATCTCTAATGAATTTTTTAGTCTTTTGAAAACTCTCTTAAACAAATTTTAAAAATAAAAATAAGAAAACCTTTTGTCTAGAAAGACAAGATAATCCATTAAAAATATAAGACAAATGTACCAGTGGTTCAACAAACAATGGGTTAGTTTTATTTGTTTATAACTGCTTTTTATAACATATGAAAAAAGACAGTCTTAAAGTTTCCATTCTTGATAAACAAAGGAAGGGGTTCAGATGTTTCTCTGTTACTCATTTTCTTCCAAAATATCATTGGAGAGTCAGATCAGAGGAAGAATATCAGGATTTGGGGCTAACATAGGGAGTCTTTTTTGCCTATTAAATATCATTATTTATTAGTATTTGGGTCTTATTAACATTGACACTTTTCTTCTTGAGATTCTCAAGATGCCATGACAACATCTTCAGAACTTAACTCTTCTGACATTTCTGTCAAGTAGGATATAAACATGGTAGTCCATTATTACTTAAATTTACATTCTGTCTCTTCTGAGGAATACAGAACTTTTTGAAGATATAAAAAAGGAACTGCATCTCAAGGAGAAGGGGGAGGAAAGGAAAAAGAGCAGAAAATTAAGAGAAAAGAGAAAACAAAGTAGCAAGATAAAATAGAAGCAGTAAAAATATAATTCTTGAAGAGGTGGTCATGCAGTACTGGATAGCAGACATGAACAAAGATATTTGGGTCGCTAAGGTCTCTCCTTGAATAGGTGCTCTAGGTAATTGATTGTATCCCCAGCTCCTGCAATAATGCATTCAGCATCCCTTGAATAGGAATATTGATATCACTTATGATGCTGTCATCACCTTGGTGCAGGTCTCATCTCCTCACACTTTTGCCATAGCCTGATGGTGAGTCAATCTGCCTCAAGTCTCTCCCCACTCCATCCATCTATCATTCAACCACCAAAGGGATTTTCCTAAAGGACAGGTTGGACCATATTCACTATCCCCCCTAATACATACACACATTTCTACTCAATAAACTCCCTATCAGCTACAAGATCAGATATAAAATCATCTGCTGGGCATTCAAAACCCTTTATGTGATACCCTACCTGGTCTGTTTTGCTACTTTAACATCCACATGAGCTCTTTTATCCAATAGCATTGACCTGGCTATTGCATAAACATCTCTCATCTTCAGAATTTTTTTTCTGGCTGTTTTTCATTCTTGTAATGCTCTCCCTTCTTACCTCTTCCTCCTGGCTTTCTTCAAGTCTCAGCTAAAATCCCACCTTCTACAAAAAGACTTTCCCAACCCCTCTTATTTCTAATGCCTACTTTCTGCTGAGTATTTCCTATTTGTTTTATTTTTAAGCTTGTTTCTATTTGGTTATTTGCATATTGTTTCCCTCATTCAATTGGGAATACCTCAAGAGCAGGACTATCCTTTATCTTTCTTTGTACCTCCGGTCATCTTCATCTATTTCTTGCCACTGGACCTAGATGGCTCTGAAGGGGGAAATGAAGCAGGTGCCCTCCCTCACTTAAATCCAATTCACTTGCCTGTCATGGCATCCCCTCTCTGATATCATGGAGCTCTTCAAGAATAAAGGACAAACAATTTTTTAGCAGCAGCAACAATATCCTCAAGGCCTGGAGCATAGTAGGCTTTTAATAAATGTTTATTGATTGATATAGTAGGCACATGATAAATATATGTTGATTGATGACTTCCTTTGTCTGAGATGACTCAAACTCTAACAGTATGTGCTGACTGGTCCCCTGGAGAAGAATCGGGTCAAGAAGCACTTACTAAGGGCCTACTATGCCTCAGGCACAGTGCTCAGTGCTTTCACACAAAGATGATTAAGATGATTGAAAACAATTGAATTTCTTACCACTGACTTAGCTTTTCAGGCTATTTCACTTTCCATGGACTCTTTATTCTTGGTGAAATGAACATGCGGGTTAAGTAGGAAAAAAGGTTGCTAACTGATGCCCCTGAACTTCAGGTTTTCCCAAAGACAGGGTGCCCCAACTTATTTATTGGAATCTGGTAAAACATAGCTGGAACAAAAGCCATGAAAAGCATTCCTTGAATAGGCAGAGATCCAAGGAACTGGTTATTGCTTGAGAAATGTGATCATTAAAAAAGTTAGAGAGATAGTTTCTGGTCATTTAAAAATTTTATTAATAAGGCCAGGAATTATTAATAAATGGATGGTGATTTGACCATCTCTCTTAAACTAAAGACAGATCTAGATAAAAGGATCTGTCTCCACCCAAGCTAGAGTAGAGCACAAGGATCTTCCCCACCTTGGATTAAATTCTTTGCCAAATTGAATGGAGTCTGTCCATGATGAAGAGAGTTAATGCAAATTCTTTGCAAGATTTGCTGGCCTGTCCATGTTGAAGAGAGTTAATACAATTTCACTACCAGTAAAGTCCTTCAAGAGACAACTTAAATCAGGATTTTGGAATAAAGAGAATGCTCTGAATCTCTTCAAGATATTGGATATTAGTTATTATGCAAGATATTGCATAATAAATAAGGGATTGAATCAGGAAGAAGGGATCAGATCAGCCCCACTGCCTAGGAGATTCCTGTCGTATAAGATGGCTTAGTGACTATTTGTGATCAAGGTCTGCCTTTGCCAGCTTTTAACTGTGCATTGAATGAACATATCTCTGGATCTCTCAAGACCTAAACTACTCTCTAAGACCCAAGTCATAGAGGAGGTATAGGTTTTTATAAAGAGAGAGTTTCTTTGCTGAGACTTCCCTATGCTGTGAAATCACAGATTCAGTTAAAAAAAAAGGAATGAAAAAACATCATTTTTAACAACTATGCTTCTAGAATTCTGTAAATGCTATTAACACAATTAATTTGAAGCTTGTGGGACAGAAGCTGAAGAGCCCAGACTTAGGTATAGCTCTAGAGAATGAGCATAGAGAAGGAATCTCTTGAGCATGAAAGTCAATATTCCATGTGCACTTGCTTGAAAATCCTTGCCAGAACTAGAGATGTTATATGAACATAAGTCATGCCATTATTAGGATTATTTATTAACCACAATGACTGAAATATGACCTTGGCTCCCTCTTGTAACAGATGAATAAAATGAAGACCAAACTTGTCGCTGCTTTGTCCACTCTACTATGTGGGAGAAAAGGCCTTTTGTTGCTAAAAATTAAAGCAAACCAAATGTAAACCCATTAGTGTTTTAGAGATGAGTGGAAGGAATGACAAATAGGAAACATACATAAGTCTGTATGCCCACTGCTTTGGGAAATGTCAAAATAATGGATTTTTAAGGAGTTATAATCTCAGACAGAAGCTCTTAAAAAGTTTTAAAAAATTAAGTATACAACCCCCCACCCCAAATAAAATAAAATAAAGGCATGATGTCAATTAGACCCAGAGAAATCACTTTAGCTTCCTCCCAACTCACACATATTCTAAGACATCCCCTTCCATCTCTGGGTAGTGTGAAAGGCAAAAGGAATCTGAGAAATCCAGGCAGTCTCTCCGTTTGCTATGGTTCATTTTAGCTAATCCAGCCATCCAGCACAGCAGGGGGAAAACTGCTGTATCTTGTGAAACAAGAGCATGAATAATTAAAACTCTGTTATTAATGAACTTCCAGTCGTTATGTAAATGAAACTGATTTCAAGTCTAATTTGTCAGCCTGAATTCTTTTTCAGTTCTCCCTTTGTCTAGGACAAGAACTCATCATAATGGACTTGATAATAAAACTCTGGCAGACATGCTGTGTACAGTGCCCATCTGAGTGAGGGCTTTCAGCATGGTTAATTGATACAGTTAGTCCAGAGAAGTCTGGAAGGCATTTTGTATAGCTTTGAGAAGGAAAATCTGTTTCCCCTTCCCCTTCTGATAGGACTGCCCATTCTTTACACAATTCTAATTACCATTTACCTTTACGTGCTTTTCATGAAGGGGGTGCCTTATAATTATTGTCTGGTAAATAGTTTCATTTATAGACTCATGTATTGTTCAAAGAGAACAGAGTTCAAAAAGATTCCATGAAAGGAAGGCAGTGGTCCTCCAAAAAAACAGAGAAAAAAAGAGAAAAAGAGGAAGCCAGACTAGGTCATCACCTTACCATGAACTGTCTATCAATCATGTCATTGGTGATCATGGGTAATGGGTAGCCTGAGTGCCTCCGGTCATACATGTAAGTAGCATTGTTTAGTTCCGTAGTTATTGTTTCTGAGTGTGAAATGACACCTTACTAAATTATTGGCTTCAAATGGTGAAATTTAACTTTTGGCCCATTACATTGCAAGTTATATTTCACTAAAAGTGAGGACAGAGCCATGTTCAGCTGAAAACTGTCTAAAGTTGATGAGGCAACCACATTTTGGGGAGATTACTAGCACACTTCTTATAGATATTTTTGCCTTGAATTCCAAAAGTTTGGTTGTATTTATCATCTTGGCAGAAAAAAAATCTGATTTGTTTTGTATGTATATGAGATATCTGCCATCTTAAATTAGCTGATTCAGGAATTGAAAAAAATGTCCATTTGGACAAAAAATTGCTACTTGGCTGTGTACAGGCAGGTGCTTATTTATAGAGTAAGTCTTTGCAATCCAGAGTCTCAAAGAGGCAGAGATCTAGGTGAAATTTATACAGTTCCCCTGAATTGAACAACTGTGATGAAAATTTAGATAACTAGATAGTGACTGGACTTAGAATTTAGAAATTAGATTAATTTTTTAGGACTTTGTGTTGGTTTCATTGGGGGTTTTTGGAAGTAGAGGAGGAATGATGATAGAAGGCCGGGACTTGAGTTAGGAAAACTTATAATCAAATCTGACTTCAGACATTCTCTAGCTGTATGACCCTTTGCAAATCACTTACCTCTGTAGGTTTCAGTTTCCTCAGGTGTAAAATAAATTGAAAAAGGAATTGACATACCATTCTAGTATCTTTGCTAAGATACAATTGAAATAACACAACAATAACAATAATAAATAGCATTTATATAGCATTTTAGGTTTACAAAGCATTTTACAGAATATCCCACTTTATCCTCACACCAACCTTAGGAAGTGGATGCTATTATTAATCCCATTTTATGGGAGAGGAAACTGAAGCAGGCAGATGTTGAGGAAGTCCTAAGGTTACACAGTTAGTAAATGATTAGGGCAGAAAATGACTTCGGGTCTCCCTGACTCAAGACCCAACACTCTGTTCTCTTGGATATCTAATTGCTGTAAATCCAACTCTAGAAACATTTATTTAAAAGGTTTTAGACTCTTGTAATTTCTGCTATCAGAAAACTGAAATTGGTTTGAAAGTTCATCTTCACAACAAAAGTCCAGGGTTAATGTCCCAAGTCCATTCTGGGGAGAGCAAAAATGGTGGGGCAAGGTATGATACCAAGTTGACCAAGATGAAGTAAACTGGCCCAGTTCAGAAATTGAGCAGATCAAAGCCATTTAGAGCCAATTACAGTGGGAACTTATGAGTACCCGTGTACTTCTATCTTGGGTAATGTAGTAAGAATCAGGCTTTAAAATAAAACAAATGAATGAATGCCTACTATGTTCCAGATACTGTATTTGCAGACAAAAATGAACCAGTCTAAGTCTTCAAAGAGCTTACATTTTTTAAACTACAAAAAACAATTATAGTCTTAGTAATTAAATAAAAGCTATGATTTAACCATAAACTATTTGATCTGGATTCAGATATTCAAAAAGCCAAAAGTAATTTACTGAAAATAGTTGATTTAGTCCCTCTTTTCCCTATTTCCTCAATCCAACCACCCCCCTTACCACCACTAGATTCAGCCTTTGTTTACGGGCAAAAATCTAAAGAAATGGAGTTTATCATCAATTCTTCACATCAACATGCATTTCTTCCTTTTAAACTTTTTTTTTAATCTTTACCTTATTTGCCAGCCAGGAAAACAAATCTGATAATTCTGCCACTTACCTGTTTTTTAAGGTTTCAACTAATAATGGATCTTAGAAATAAAATGTTCTTGTTGAGATTTTTGTGGGCTATGGGACAATGGAAGAAAGGGGACAATGTGGAGTGATTAGTAAGGTCAGGACTAGAATAATTAGTGTCTAGTAAATCCTTTACAATTTTGTCTTTACAAAGTTGCCCAGTGCCAAAAGATCATAGGCCAGAATTAATTTTATCCACTTTTCGCTTTCTCATTTGAGTTTATCAACTGGTAAACACAAAAATTCTCCTGAAGCAGCATTGCTATAACAACCACCTAAGTGAAAAATAACCATCTAAGAGTGATAAACCAGACAGATTATGATGAGATATTCAACAAACCTATATGTCCCTTTTTCTTTCTTTCTTTCTTTCTTCCTTCCTTCCTTCCTTCCTTTCTTCCTTTCTTCCTTTCTTCCTTTCTTCCTTTCTTCCTTTCTTCCTTTCTTCCTTTCTTCCTTTCTTCCTTTCTTCCTTTCTTCCTTTCTTTCTTTCTTTCTTTCTTTCTTTCTTTCTTTCTTTCTTTCTTTCTTTCTTTCTTTCTTTCTTTCTTTCTTTCTTTCTTTCTTCCTTTCTTTCTTTTAACAGTCTATACTCCTATAGTATATTGACAAAAATCCCTTAGGAACTGGCACCTGCAACCCTTCTCATTTCTAACCAAATCCGTGCAAAGTTAAAACTAAATTAACAGAGCAGAAATTTTCAGCCAATTAAAATAGGTTGACTATTTGGAAAGTTAAAAGTAAAATGCACATAACCAATAGGAATTAATTACTGTGCATTCTGAGACTTTTATTGTAAACTAGAGAGGTAATAATCACCCTAGAGATTTCTAAGAGGTAATTATTGTATATTCCTTAATTATAGCACATTAAAATAATCCTCTTCTTCTCTCTTCCTGCCTACCCACCTACAAGTACCTCACTAGAAATGCATAATCTACAACAAACAAACATGCAATAGCTACTCCAAAGTTGTTAGTTTACTGATGGACTCCCAAACTCTTCTGTTCCAATGTACACTTTCTATGACTGGAGACCACAATGTTAGATGGTTCGTGCTAAGTGCTCTCACCATCACCATTTTCAGTGGGTTTCTGTAAAAAATATAATCATTGTAGTGACAGGAGACACTGCTGTGATAGAGAAAATTCTTCTTAATTCTTTTCTTATAAACAATCACATTTGAAAGAACCAACTTTGAAAATAAGGAAAGACCAGTTAAGGAACACGTATCCCAATCAAGAATACAGTAAAATTCTCATCTAACTATCTCTATTTCTTCTTTTAGAAAAGAAAAAGGAAAAAAAAATGCCTCTGTTTATACCAAAAAACTAAAACCACTAGCTCCAGAGAAGAGATTTCACAGCAGTTTAGTCAGAGTCCAGCTAATGAATATAAGTTACCTTGATGGGTCTAAGCTAACTTTGAAATTAAATTCCCAAACCTTTGGATGCAAGCAAGCTAGACTGAAGGAGCAAAATGGACTTAATAAAGTCTATTGTGCTCTTCTATGCTTAGTGAGAGTTCTTTCCCATCCATGACCAATTGGCATTATTTTTTCAGTGACTGGTACTTTTGTGTTCCAGATTGGGATTTCTGGGAGTGATTAGCACTTTTCATCAGTGATTGACAGGTTCTAGCAGAAAGGAGACAATAGGAAGAGTCATTAGGAATTCAAATGTAAGGTTAGTGTGTGTTGGCTTTAGGACCCCAGTTTAGCAGCAGTGAACAGTAACTGGAAAGAAGAAAACTGTGTCACTTTCAATATATTATCTCCACCTTTTTTTTTTGTAAATTTCAAGGGAAAAAAGTGCTTTCCCCACCCCTAAAATCTACAATAAGTAATTAAGAAAAGATAGTCCCCATAATCATTTAGGATTGTTTTTAACACTGTGTGTGTATCCTGCAAACATTATCATCAGTTTTTTGCTTATGATATTTTTAGTTTCTCTCTGTCTCTCTCTTCTTCTTTCTCTTTTTATCTCCCTTCCTCCCTCTCCCTCCTTACCTCTTTTCCTCCCTCTCTCCTTCCCTTTCTCTTCCTCCCTTTACCCCTCCCTACCTGCCTCTCTCTCTCTCTCTCTCTCTCTCTCTCTCTCTCTCTCTCTCTCTCTTTCTCTCTCTCTCTTTGCCTTTCTCCTTTTTCTGTGTATCTCTAACTCTGTGTGTTTCTTTCTCTGTGTATGCATGTGTGTGTGTGTGTGTCTGTGTGCATGTGCATGTGTGTTTCATAGAACTCTTTGGACCTAGAAAGCAGTGTTCAATTTTCTCATGTTAAGAAAAAAGAGAAGAGCATTGTTTTCCTGAGAAAAAAACTGGAAGTGAGATATGATGAAACTCTCCATTACACCCAAGAAAGATACCTTAGGGAAACAATTATGGTGAATGATTCTAGCATTGACCAGTAATTGATAATTGGCCACAAATAATTAGGGAAGAATGTATCACCAGAGCTGTAAATTATGCTAATCGGGTAGCATCTTCCCTGGGTGCTGATGCTGCATGGAGCAGAGTTTCTTATGAGTAATTTTGTTTTAAATTCAGATTACGAACTTAGCATACTATGCTTGACAATTTAATCTTGTTTGGCATCAAAGCCAAGCCTGATAATACAGAATTACACAAGTCTAATCAAAGCAGGTTGTTCTACAGGAGTCATTTAATGAGGGTTGACTTTTTCCAGGGAAAAGCAGCTCTCTGAATAAGCACTTAACTGTGTTAGAAAGTTAGAATAAAAACAGGGCAAAGCATGCCATCAGGAATGGAATTGCACATTTGAATGAACTCTCCTAACTTGTAGGTATCTAATGGAGCATATCAACAATCCAATACTCTCCATATCGAGTCGTCACCACATCTTATTTTTAAGCCTCTTCCCTGTGCTACTCTGTTCAAGCTGATTTTTTCTTTCAAGAGGTTGTGACTAATTTGTGCCATGTCTTCATCAACCTAGTATTTTTCCTGTTTCAGTTGATACACAAAGGTCTGAAACTCACGTGGGCAGGACTTTAATATGCTGTGATAGCAGCAGAAAACCAATGCATCATGGTAACAAATGGGAACTGTCACTGAGCCTGGATAAAAAAAAGAGGTGAGGAAAACACACAAAATCATGGGATTGCCTAGTTTTGCATTTGATGTAATAATAGAACCAACAATGATGATGGCAATAATAATAATAACCAGAATTTATTTTGATGTTTTTAGATTTTCAAAATACTTTGCATTTGCTAATGCAGTTGATACTCACAATAATCCTGAGCTAGAGATGTGGTCTTATGTCCATTTTACAGAAGAAGAAAATGATCAGAGAGATCCAGGGTTGTGACTAGGGTTACAATTATTAAGTCTATAAGGGAAGATTTAGATCAGGATCTTCCTGGCACCAAGTCTAGCAATCTCTCTCCTTAGCCATCTGGTTACCTTTATATCCCCAAGTTGCCTGTATCACAGATTTTCTTCCTCTTCCTCTTTCTCCCCCCACAAAAAAAATCTTTCATGTTCCCCTTTGATGCTAATGTCTTTCCTCTAAGCTTACTGTCCTTTTGCCTAATATATATCTCATTTATGCGTTTCTGTCACTTGTTCTCTCCTTTTGAATGAGATCATTTAGGACAAGGGACTGTGTCTTTGCCTTTTTAATTTCTCACACTTAATAGAATGCTTGGCACATGGTAAACATATAATAAATGATTACTGATTTGACTTTAAGTACTGAATTTTGTAAAGTTACCAACAACCTGTCCTAGGGGAAAATGAAAAGCCTTTCTTTGTCACATTCAGATGATTTGCATATGTGACTCTTTGACCTGCTTCCTATTAGGAAATAATTTCTCATCTTGATGGGTTCATCATTTCACAGAATTGTAGATTTAGATGCAGGAGGAACCCAGAATCCATCAAGCCCCCATCATCCTCTCATGGCTGAGAAAAAATGAGGCACAGAGGGATTAAGCTATTTACCCAGGATTGCACAGCCAGTCTTTCTGACTGAGGCCGGCACTCAATTCACTATTTCATTATCACTGCCCATCTCATCTCAATGAATGCACATCCTTCTCCTAAACAAAACACTATCAACAGATTGCCCAATTTCCTTGCAGAATATGAAAGCTTTGTCAGTGTATTTCTAAAATGCCTTCACAAGCTTTTCTTCCTAGTAAAAATGCAATTCTCTGTCTTCTCTTATGAATGGCTGATCCATTTCCAAGCAAACCACTAGAGTGTTGCTTAGACTGAGCAAGCTTCTAGATAAAGGAGGCATCTAGAATCTAAAATCAGATATTTAAAGTTACAAGACACACACACACACACACACACACACACAGCCCAACATTCTTTTGCCTGTCTTTGTACCTTTGTCCCAGAATGCACTGCTTCTACTCCTCCCTCACAGAATATTTCCTTTTTTTGCAATGCAAGCAAAAGCTTTTCACATGAAATCTTTTCTGACTCCTTCAAATGAACATCCCCTACAAGAATGTTCTGGTAAATGTTTAACAGCTGACTCTAAAAATGTGGAAAACACTTTAAAGTTTAATCTGAATTATTAACATTTTTCTGTAACATTTTAAAATCTAGAAAATCAAAACAATAATAAACCAAGCCCTAATTTGTTGATTTCTGAAGTATAATTGTTCCCACTAAAAATTTGCCAAGTGTCTAGGAAATCGATAGAAATGACTACAACCATCCCCTGACTAGAAGGTACCCCAGAGGTCATCTTGTACAATATTCCTATTTTACAGAAGTAAAACTGAGGTACCGAGATAGCATACATCTGGTAAACAGCAAAATCAGAATTTGAAGCCAAGTCTTCTGACTCTAAATTCATCATTCTTCCTCTAATATAATCTTGGTTCCCAATAATAGGCTTGCTCAAAGGAGGAGAACACTGGGTTCTTCTGAACCTAAAATGATCAAAAGTTAAATCAGACTTTCCACAGAACTCCAAATGAAAGGAAGTAACTTATTCCTTTTCCTATCTCTTCTCTTTCCTTTTCCCTGTCTCATCCATTCTAAACCCCTATAACTAGGGCTGAGAGAGTCATGTTCCTAAATGTCTTAGTCAAGCAAAAGGAAATGACACAGGGCTAATGAGTATGAATTTTAATCTCAATTCTCTTTCCTATCTGACTCCAAACATAGTAGGCAATCAATGATTATTTGTTGAATAAGCCAGGGTCAAGTTTCTTACAGAATTGCGTACCACCTGCATTCCACCATTCTGTTTCCATTTGCTCCCAATTCTGACCCTGGTTGTAGTCATAGCATTACTGATCCCTCCATCCCCCTTTCTTCTCTTATCTCCATGCATTCATCCTCTCTGTACTTTGTCATTTGCTAGGTCACCACCTTCTCAAATCCCTCTAGAAAATTCATTTCTAGTGTGACACCTTTCTATGACAGCTTCTCAATGAAGTTTTTCCCCAGAGGAAAAGGAAAGAAATGGATTCTTTAAAGAAAAAAAAGTCAAGGAATCTCGTACACCTGTGGGTTTTAGATGTATGTGTCTAATCTTCTTCCTATATGTGTATTGATTTGTGTAGATGTTCAGATGCAGAAACCAGGCCAGTTGCAATTTGTCATTCAGAACTTACCCAAGGACAAAGAAAATTTGCAGTCAGAAATTAGAAAATAATGGAATTATAAACCAAAATACTGAGAGAAAATCATCAGTTTCATGTTGGAAGGAACCTTTCAAATGTCTCATTTTACAGACGAGGAAATTGAGACCCAAAGATATTAAGTAGTTTACCAAGGCCACAAGGGTAATAAGCATCAGAGTAGAATTTGAACACACATCCTCTGATTCCACAGTCATTGCTCTAAAATGTTTATTTTTTTTAAAATAGTACATTAATAAAGAAATAAGTTAACAAAACTGTTATTGGCCTAGTCTTAGTGCTATCTAAAAGGACAATGATAACAAATAACTGAAATTTACATAGCACTTTAAAATTTGCAAAAGCTCATATTTACATTGTAGTTCAAGCTTTACAAAGCTCTTTAATCACATTGCCTTATTTGAACCTCATAGCAATCCTGTGTATTCTCTATTATCTTCATTTCACAAGAGAAGAAACTGGGGCTCAGAAAAATCTAAATGGCTTTTCCAAGGTCACTGTGCTATGAGTTTTTCCAAGGTCTCTGAGGGCCTTCTATGCCAGGTTCTCCATCACTGCATTATATCTACTATGCTGTGCTGTCTCAAGGATACCCTTGAGAGATACCAGATTAGTTTCATTTCTTTTTTGAAAGAAGTCATTAGACTTCCAGATGAAGAGAACATGGGTTTCTTTAACCCAATCTTTTCAACATTTTTTATCAATGTCTTTTGATTGTTTCAGTTATGTGTAACTCTTCATGACCTCATTTGGGGTTTTCTTGGAGAGAAATGCTGGAGTAGTTCACTATTTCCTTTTCTAGCTCATTTTATAGATTGGGAAAACTGAGGCAAACCCTGTTTGCCAAGTGACTTGCCAAGGGTCACACATCTAGTAAGTATCTGAGGCCAGATTTGAACTCATAAAGATTAATCTTGCTGACACTAGACTGGGCACTCTATCCACTATATCACCTGGGGGCCTCACCAATACTTTAGTTTATGACATATGTGTTATGTTTACTAAATTCACAGATAACTCAAAGTTGGGAAGACTTACTAAGAAATCATTTGACAAAAATGAAATTTAGATTTAGAATAATGGGCTATATTTAATAAGATGAACTTTTGGGGATAAATGTAAAATTAGAATTTCAGTTCAAAAAATCAACTCCAGCAGAATACAGAATGGAAGAACTGGCACTAGGTAATAATTGTCCACGTGTAATAAGCCTGGCAGATTTAACTGACATCATGCTCAGGTGAGTCAGCAGTTGGCAAGTTTATAGTTTCTTAGGCTGCCCAAATAGAAAGATGGTTAAGATTCAGAGCAAGAGACTACATATAGAAAAGGGTGATGAGAATGGTGAGGTAACAGAATTAATTGAAGGAACTAGAGATATTTTTCTTATAGTAGAATCTAGAAATGACATAATAGCTGTCTCAAACAGTTAAAAGTTTGTCAGATGGAGAAAAGATTAAGCTTAAAAAAAACAACTTGGCCCTAGAGGAGTGAACCAGGAATAATGGACAAAAGTTTCAGAAAGACTTAGACCCCACATGTGGAAATACTTCCAAAAATCTAAGCTATCCTAAAGTAAAATAGATTGTAGTAAGAGGTGGTGAGTTCTCCATAACCAGATTTCCTCTAGTGGAGACTGAATTACCATTGATTGAGTAAACTTTGAAAAAAAATCCATATATTCCCTTTAGATATTGACTTGATTAAATGACTTCTGAGATCCCTTCCAATTGTGATTTTCTAAGGTCCTATGAAATATTTTGCTTTTGTACTCCTGGAACATGTATTAATCATACCAGACTTTTTAGCTGTTTTTGAATTCCTAACACATTTGGACTTTGTATCTCACTAGAGTCTAGCTTTGGTCCATATTTGGTCCATATGTTTAAGACAAAACATGAACGTTTATATATGATATCAGTTCAGTATGTCTATCTGTTATCAGCCTACATAACCACTAGATGTCAATGCAATATGTTTGTCTGGAATGTTTAATAAAGAAATTTTATAACATAGCTTTCATTATTAAAAAAAAGTTATTGTCTTTTGTAAGATATTTTCATATCAAAAGAATCCAGTTCAATTCAACAAACATTTATTGGGTCCTTAGTGTTTGCAAGACACTGTCCTCGGCACTGAATATAAAAAGACAAAAGTCCTGCTTTACTCTGCCCCAAGATGCTTCTATTGTACTAGGAAATTTAAGAGGTGCAGATAAGTCAATACCAAGTAAATTGAGTTCAAAGAAAGCACTAACAACAAGGGGTTGGGGTGGGGGAAGAGGGAGAATCAGGTATGGTTTTATGAAGGTGACATCTGAACTAAACATTGAAGGAATATGAAGGTCCTGAGAAATGGAGAAATATAAGGAAAACAATCTTGATCTGATCAAATTCACTGGGTAGTTCATGGAATATTGAATTTGGGGGACTCAACATTTAATCTAGTTTGGATAAAAACAACAGACCACAGAAAGACAGTATGATGAAACCAGGCTGGAAAAGTAGGTTGAAGATAGATTGTAAAGGACCCTATATAGCCCAAATATTTTTGAAAGCATTTGAAAACATGTCTAGAATCCATTTTAATTCCCATCAATTGGCATCCATTTCTGGGATGTTTGATCAATTTCTGATTAGGAGCATAGAGTTTCATCTTTAACCAACGAGAATGTCTGTTAGAAAGCAGGTAGCAGAAAACAATTATCTTAGCTGCCATTTTCCTAAGTGTGGTGTGGGTAGGAACCTTATGTGGTTTTTCCACTAGAAAGTAGGGCTAAGGGCTGTTGATGAAAAAGGTCTGTCCTGACCACACTGTAGAGAATTGAATGGGTTTAGAACCCTTATTAAGTTAGGGACTCTTTCCCCATCCCTGATTTCTCTTTTCTTTTTTACATTTTGACCAAGAGGCTACACTGTACATTATGCTATATATGACTATAATTTAAGCAAGAAGGTATTTTCAAAAATAGAGCAGCTGGGTGGCACATTGTATAGAGTGCCAGACCTTGAGCCAGGAAGATTCATCTTTGTGAGTTCAAATCTGACCTCAGATATCTACTAGCTGTGTGACTTAACTCTTCCTTTATTTCCTCATCTGTAAAATAAGCTAAAGAATAAAATGGCAAACCACCCTGCTGTTTGTCAAAACAAACAAACAAACAAACAAATGAAAATCCAATGGGGTCTCAAAGAGTTGTGACTGAAACAATTAAACAACAACAAAAATTTTGATAAATGCTTATTGAACAAATGAATTGATAAATGAATAATTTAGATGGGTAGATGGTGAACAAAAATGTTTTGGTTTGTGGCTATATGTATGTATTTATGTATATGTATATATGTATATACACACACGTGTATATAAACATGTATTTATATAGATATATTCCTTTTCCGTGATTAAGAATAACTGCTTATCAAAATAATGCCTAGAGCTACCTATAACAACTAAGTGCACAGGACATTGTGTAATAGAAGGAAGTCATAGAAGAATAGAAGTCAAAGGAAGAATGGATAGAGGAAAATGGAAGTGCTATCTAAGATTTAGAAGGTACCTTTAAGTGGACCAAGTTTAACCCACTCATTTTATAGTTGAGAAAATGGAGACCTAAGGAGTTTAAGCAACCTGGGATCACACAGACTGAAACTCATGTCTTCTTGACTCCAAGTTCAGTACTCTTATCCACTACACCATGCTACACTGGGGAATAAAGGAAGATAAAATAAAGGGGCTGGAGCACAAGAAAGGGTTACTTGTGCTAGAAAAAGTATTGCTTTTGCAGTTTAATGAGCAGAGAAGTAGCTAGTAGTTGAGAGGAAATATGGTTAGTCAGTTCTGCAAATATTATCTATTTTAGAAATGATAGCACAAAGTCAAATCACTGCATGATGCTCCAACACAGAGAATTCTGTTAACTTCTCCTTTGCTGTAGACTCAGATTAAGCTCTGACATGCTTAAAATATTTCCACTGCTTTATTGAACTCCCTCAGTCAGTAAGATCCATTGGAAGATTTCCTCTGTCATTCAAGACCAAGTAGTTTTGATTTTTCAGTCACTGGTCAGTTTGTTGACATTTAGTTTTGAGGGCAAAGAAGACTTTTTCAAATCAACGTCTTGCTGAGGTAAGCAACAATGAAAACTATTATAGTCCAATACACATTTTCTTAAATTTTTTATGGAAAAAAGGGATTTATTGATTTTTTAACATAGATTACCACATCTAGATCCAGCCCTTAGCAAAGTGACTGACACATGGTAGGTGCTTAATAAATGTTTATTGATTGATTGACATCCCAATATATTCCCTAATCTATTGAATTCCTCTTTTTAATAAAGAAAAGGGTAAGCAAATCTGATTGATGAAGCAATCATAACTGCCAAAGAATGCTGAATTCCACTATTCAAGTCCCCGCCTCTCAACTGAGACTAAGAGAGGGAATTTCATTATTTTCAGGAAACAAGTTCAGACATTGCAATTAACTATGCTCCTCTGTTTCGTTTTTTGTTTTTTGTTGTTTGTTTTGCATTATTTTCATTTACATTTTTGTAGTCATTCTATACATTGCTCTCCCGGTACTGCTTTCTTCACTCGCTATCTGTTCTCATAAATCTTCCCAGGTTTCCAGGAATTCCTCATATTCATTATTTCTTATTGGGCAATAATAACCTATTGCATTTGTATATCATAATGTGTCTAGCTATTCTCCTAATGGTGAGCACTCTTTTTTTTTCTCTGCCAGCATAAGAAGTATTTTTGCAAATATTGTGGTATTTGGGGAAATCTATGTAGAGAAATATTCCTTCATTGGCCTCCATTTTTTTGTCCTTTCATTGCTTCTATTTTTAATCCTTAGCACAGAGTCTAGCATACCATAGGTTTTTAACAAGTTTTCTGTACTGCACAGAAACTTCCAGGGTCTTCCCTTCCCTGATTGATATTTTGTGATGGAAAACTAAGCCATCTTTTGTCTCAATTTTTGCCTTCCCTTTAGACATTGAAGGAGTATTGCCTCAGATAAACTGAGACTTGGGAAAGACCTTAATTTAAAGTCACCCACTGCATCTGCGACATCACTAGATGTCTAGACTTTTGTTTTATTATTATATTATTATTGAATCTGGAGGAGAGAATGAGGTTAATAACTTTATACAACTCTGCATCATTTCAATTCAAATCATATGCAAATCTCATAATGTCATTGATCCTCTTCAAGAAATAAAGGACAAACAACAACAATAAGGTGCTTAACAAATACTTATTGACTCGACTTCTTTAAAATGTTCAAAAGTAAGATCACTCAATCTAAGCATATAAACCATTAAATGATTTCCACCCTCACCTTCTGTCCCTATAACTGGCGAGTCTTCCTCCATAATTGCAAATTCTGACATAAATATATTCATGCCACAGGCAGTATGGATTTATGGATAATAAGGATAGAACAACAGTCAAAACTGACAATAATGCCTTTCTCCAAAACTGAAAAATAATTCATTTGAGTTAAACAATCATTTTGTTCCCGTTTTGAGAGAACACTAAACTGAGCACTGAGGAGAGATGAAGATCTATAAGACTCAAAATCTAGCCTCAAGGAGTTTATACTGTAGTATTAGTTCAATATTTTTCTAGACTTTTAGTGTTCAACTTCCATCTGATGTTTCATTTAAAATTCATTGTCCAGCATCTGACAATATCTATTTTTTTTTTTTAGGGAAAGAGCATTGGATCTGGACTTAAAGTGCTCAAGTGCAGTTTCAGCCCCGATATTTACAATTCACTTTTCCCCTTCCTTGCTTTCCTCATCATTAAAATGAAGAGGTTGGATAAGCAATCTTTGAGCTCTCTTCTTTTTCTAAGTCAATGACCTTAAGGTTCCTTGGGTGTTTGAGTAGAAAAAAATGCTGAATTTTGGAGTCAGAACTCCTGACTTTGGCTCACTGTATAACTTTGGACAATTGTCTGTAGATCTTAGTTTCCACATCTTTAAATGGAGGGGACAAGCTGTATAGAATTTAATATCAGAAAATATGGGTTCAAATTCTTTTTTTTTAATTTTATTTACAGCTATTACCAAGTATCTTCACTTTTCTAATATTCAGGTTCTTAATTTGGAGGAAAATTTCAAGAGGGTATACATCATTTTCAATTCAACTCAATTCAATTCTTTAAAGTCCTTCTTTAACTTAATTTTAACTTTAACTTAACTCTAAACCCTGTGATTCTGTAGATTAGATAATCTTTAAGGTCCCTTTCCATCTCAAGCATTCTTTAATTTTAATTAACTAGTGGCCCATATTGCTTTCCTCACATTTTTGCAGTTGATTCTCATAGAAATAATTTATTTTCATGATGATGATAACTGATTTATAGAGCTTTAAGGTCTGTCAAAGCTTTTACATACATTTAATATAGATGACACAAATGAATTTCTGTCATGAGTAAAAAGGACTAGATTTTATTTTTTGGCCCCAAGAACAAAATTAGGAGCAAATTGGACATTTCAGCAAGTTGGAAACTTGAAATAAGGAAAAATTCACAGCAATGAAGAGCTGCTCCAAACTGTTTTAGGAATGATGACTTAGAATAGTAGTAAGTACTCTGTCATTAGAGGTTTTCATTTACAAGATGGTAAAATACTTGATGACCTTGCTAAATGGAGGTTTTTTTAGCCATGGTTTGGACTAGATGGCCAGTAAGGTCCATTCCCACTCTGAAGTCTGGGATCTTTGCCTTTTTCTTAGGAATCTCTACCTTCCAGACCTCATGCCACCTTGACACCCCTATAAGGTAATCTTTATGGGTATTATTAACTCATTTTACAGATAAGAAAACTAAAGCTGAGAGTAATCAATTTGTCCATTATCACATAGTGTTAAATTTGAACCCATTTTCCCCTGTCTCTAAGTACAATATTCTTACCATATTACAATGTGTGGCCTTTCAAATTATAAAGGCAATATTTTGTTACCCTATATGGATGTGTGACTTTTGATAAAAGGAATGATGGATAGCAACTCATTCCTAATATACTAATTAGTGTCAATTGTTCTGGAGTCCATTGTTATATTCCAGGAACTGGGGATTTGCAATTCCTCCATCTTTCCACTGATAACTTTGTTCAAAATCAGTCTCAGAATGTCAGTTGAAAGAGTTATTGGGGGTATTTAGATCCACTTAGGCCTGAATAATAATACTCATATCTACATTGTACCTGCTAAGTGGCCTTGTCTTGCAGTCTCTTCTTGGAGTGAAAAGGACCACCACTGCCTCCTGGGATAAATCCTTCTACTTTCTGGTAGCTTTGAATTATTCGCAAATGCTGCATTCTATCAAAGTAGGTGACAAGCACTTAAGTGGTATGTATTATGTGCCAGGCACTGTGCCAAGAACTGAGGATACAAATGCAAGCAAAAAGAAAGATAATCTCTGCTTCAAAGAGCTTACATTCTAATAGAGTAAGAAGGTAAAAAAAATGTGTGTTGGGGGAGAGAGGTAAGAATATATAATAAAGTTCTGAATCAAAAGCATAGCTGGGAGGAGAATTAATTATGTCTGGCAACCTGTTCCCAAAATGGTGATCTTTGGAAGGAACTCATTAATGGGAGAAGTCTTCTGGCATGGAAGAGGGATGTTCTAGAGTGAGAAGGCAGCTGAGCATGATGGCAAATTCTAGAGTCAGAATTACAGCCAGGGAAAGTATATGTGATAGAGTGGAAAGAGCATTGACCCTGGAATTAGAGAATCTGGGTCCAAATCCCACATCTCCTAGTCTCTAGTGCCTTCTCCCTGAAATTATCTTGTATCTTTTTTCTTCAATCCTTTGCATGGATAAATTGTCTCCCCTTGCTATATTGTAATCTCCTTGAGGGCAAGAAATGTTTCACTTTTTTGCATCCCTGGAATCTAGCACAGAATCTGAAACAAATTGTTGCTGTTAAGTCTCATTCTTCATAATCCCATATAGGATATTCTTGGCAAGGATGTTGGAGTAGTTTACCATTTCCTTCTCCAATGGATGAAAGCAAATGGAGGTGAAACTTGCCCAAGATCACACGGCTAGTGAATGTCTGAGACTACATTTGAACTCAGGTCTTCCCCACTCCTGAGCCACCTAGCTACTTCTACCTGGCATACAGTAGATACTTAATAAATGCTTATTAATCGATTGCCTCTTTGGAACTTGCACCTACTACTTCTGGTTCTAGGATCAAGAAGAACAAGCTGAACCTTTTCACTTAGGCTAACTCATCATTTACTCAATGGACATCCTCATACACCTAGTCATTATCTTATCTGAATTCAGTATCTCTACTTCCTGATTCTTCTGTGATCAGGACCTTTCACTATTCATGTAATTCTTTTCTAGATATTCTCCAGTTGAACAATGTTCTTCCAGAAATATTGAAACCAGAACCAAACCCAAACTCTACATGTGTCACTTAGTCTCTGTCCCATAATAGATTATCTCTTCAGTTATTTCCCTAAAAGCTTCCTACTGAATTTGTAGACGTAAATATTGAAATATCTCATTGGACCGGTTTTAGACCAATAATTCTCAAACTTTTTGCTATAGTAAAAGTCTTTTTTGTTGTTGTAGTGATTGGGGTTAAGTGACTTGCCAGCGTCACACAACTAGGGAATGTTAAATGTCTGAGATCCTCCTGACTTCAGAGCTGGTGCTCTATCCACTGTGCCACCTAGCTGCCCCTCTATTTGATTTACTTTGTACTTATTTATCTGGACATAGAATTCTAAGTTTCTTGCAAGTAGGGATTGTGTTATCCATTTTATTTATATCTGGTATGTTCAACAAAGTGCCTGAGGCATAGTAGGAGCTTTAAAAAGTGCTTGTTTAATAAACTGATCTAATCCAATGCATCCATTTTACAAAAGAGGATACTGAGGTTCATAAAAATTAGTGACTTGCCAAGCCTACAAGTGACCTTCATATGGTAAATATTTAATGGATGGTAATTGAATTGAATTGAATAAATATCAATACAAAGGCATGAGGTCTGGAAGGTAGAGATTCCTAAGAAAAAGGCAAAGATCCCAGACTTCAGAGTGGGAATGGACCTTACTGGCCATCTAGTCCAAACCATGGCTAAAAAAAAATCCCCATTTAGCAAGGTCATCAAGTATTTTACCATTTTCTAAATGAAAACCTCTAATGACAGAGTACTTACTACTATTCTAAGTCATCCTTCCTAAAACATTTTGGAGCAGCTCTTCATTGCTGTGAATTTTTCCTTATTTCAAGTTTCCAACTTGCTGAAATGTCTAATTTGCTCCTAATTTTGTTCTTGGGGCCAAAAAATAAAGTCTAGTCCTTACTCATGGCAGAAATTCAATTGTGTCATCTATATTAAATGGAATAACCCTAGTTTATGGTGGGTTTATTTCATATTGGTGGGGGAGAGATGACAAAAAATTATTTTCTAACACTGAAAAATGTTCAGTCATCAAACTCAAAAATCAACAATGAAAGTAGGAGGCCAGTGACCCCAGATTGGTTCACTGAGGCATGAAAAAGGAATGAAGAAAAAAATAGAAATGGAGAAGCCATAAAAAGAGAAAACAGATTGAAATCAGGGGCTAAGTAGTGAGCCTCCCTGTTTTTACAGAAGATCTAATCAAACCTCATTACCTGTCCTCCTCTTCATTTGTTGATAGGGATCCCAACTATATTCTCATTGTTGCACTGAATCTAAAGATTCTCATTCATTAGTAGAGTCTCTCACTGATCAGTTTTTTGATTTTTCAATTAAAGGAATTACCAGGATCAAGCTTCTGAATAGGAAAAGAAGATAATATTAAGGGGGCCTGGAAATGCCCTCTGTTTCCCCTAAATCTACCCTACCATCTGTCAGTGTGCCTGTAATTCACCATTATAGATGAATTCCGTTGGGTTTTCAGGAAACTACCTCATCCCCATAAAAATGTAAGCTACTCTGGACCATAATCAACAAATGAAATGTAGACAGATAAATGGAAAACCCAACAATAAAATTTTAAAAATTAATTTAAACAGTACAAGTTGGTAGAGACTGATATGATTAGCATATCATATGCAAAAGAATTAGGTGATTTCACTGCACACAAGCTTAATGTGTTTTGACACTGTTACTTAAAACAAAACAAACCTGAATTATTAGGATCATAGAATTTAGAGCTAGAAGGTATCTTTGAGATCAATAGATCAGAATTTATAGGTTTAAAGCCAGCAAAAAATTCAAAGATTATCTAGTCCCACCCCCTCATTTTATCGATAAGGAAACTGCATTAAGTGGCTTGTTCAAGTAATATAGTTAAGAACAGGCCAAGATTTAAACCTGATATTCAAGTCACTTCAATAAACAGTTATTAACCTTACCATGTACAAGATACACTAGGAATACAAATACAGAATGAAACATTGCCTTCCCTTGAGCGTACATCATTTTAGAAAGAATAGTATAAGATGTATGGCTATAAGGAAATTCAGAATATATATAAGAACTTCCACTTTTTTTGAAGGTGACAAAGATCTGAAATGGAAAACAGTTTCTTTTCTTTTTTTAATTAAAGCTTTTTATTTTCAAAGCATATGCATGGATAATTTTTTAATATTGACCCTTGTGTTCCAAATTTTCCCTTCCTTCACCCCATTCCCTCCCCTAGATGGCAAGTAATCCAATATATGTTAAACATATTAAAATATATGTTAAATCCAATATATGTATACATATTTATACAATTATCTTGCTGCACAAGAAAAATCAGATCAAAAAGGAAAAAAAATGAGAAAGAAAACAAAATGCAAGCAAACAACAATAAAAAAGTGAAAATGCTATGTTGTGATCCACACTCAGTTGCCACAGTCTTCTCTCTGGGTGTAGATGGCTCTCTTCATCACAAGATCACTGAAACTATACTGAATCATCTCATTATTGGCACATCCATCAGAATTGATCATTGTATAATCTTGTTACCATGTATAATGATCTTTTGGTTCTGCTCACTTCATTTAGCTCACAGTTCATGTAGATCTCTCCAGACCTCTCTGAAATCATCCTGCTGATCATTTCTTATAAAACAATAATATTCCATAGCGTTCATATACCACAGTTTATTCAGCCATTCTCCAATTGATGGGCATCCACTCAGTTTCCAGTTTCTTTCCACTACAAAAAGGGCTGCCACAAACATTTTAGCACATGTGGGTCCCTTTCTCTCCTTTATGATCTCTTTGGGATATAAACCCAGCAGAAACACTGCTGGGTCAAAGGGTAAGCACAGATGAACAGTTTCTTAACAATAGAAATGGGACCTCAGAGGGTACAACAGAAGAGTAGAGAAGAGTTGCATATAGAAACCAAAGTGGTGAGGTTGATATGGATGGGTATGAGGTGGGCAAGGAGTTGTGGTTCAGTGCTTCAGTCTAGATAGCCTCATCTTAATCACAAAGATTATAAGCAAAGTCCATGGTAGATTGTCACAACTTTCACCTTAGCCAAGGGAATGTTGATTTGATTTTCAGCCCTTGACAAAAGTAGTAGGAAGGTTTGAGGGGTGAAGGAAAATGTTCAGTTCTTGATCCTGCCTATTGGCCAAGGCAGAGTTAGTGGTGATTTGATCTTAGTGTTTATTAATGGAGGCTTAACAGCACCCAGAAGTAAATGGAGTAATTCTTTCATTGCAATTTGTGCTAATCATGCCCCATCTGGGACATCCTGCCAATATCTGTGTGCCACCACTAAAGAGAGATATTGACAATATAGGCTGTGCCATGCTGTCTCCCTCATGCCATGCTGCATGGAGCATGCTGTCAGAAGAATTAGATTTGGATCCCAAGTCTACTATTGACCAATGGAACAGGCTTGTCTTCTCTTTCAGTTTCTTCTTCTTTAAAATGAAGGGATTACACTAGGAAAGGATAACTAAGGTTTTTAAAAGATTCTATTGGATAAAGAGTGTCAATTATTGAGATTCTGCCATTCGGTTAGATGTTCAACCTAGTGAACTTATCCATAAGTATATCCATCTCAGAAAGACAGAACTAACGGACAGTGGAGGAGGAGGGGACTCATTTAAATAAGAGAAAAATGAATTCGATTGCCTTCAGAAAATTGTAAAATTCTTTTTTAAAACTCTGACCTTTTCCTAGAAATTAAGGTCTACATTTTCAATAATGACAATCTACTAACATCGATATACTAGTTACAAATGTTCTGTGGGGCAGCTATGTGGCTCAGTGGATAAAGTGCTAGCCCTGGAATCAAGAGTACCTAAATTCAAATCTGGCCTCGGACACTAACTGTGTGATTCTGGGCAAGTCACTTAATCTCTATTTGGAGAAGGAAATGGCAGAGTCACTCAGTTATCTTTACCAAGAAAACTTCAAAGGAGATTCTACAGAGTCAGTCACAATTGAAATGACTGAACAAACAACAAAAGTAATGTTAACTAAATAGCTATTTCTATTACTGCTGTTGCTACTACTCTATGACTTCAAGTCACTCCACAAGATCTAAAAGAGTAAATAAGAGAATTTAGGAAATAACTGGAAACAAATGTCTCCATGTAGGGAAGCTTGACTTTTCATTATATATAATATGCTATATTATCATAGTGTGCTAACTTCAAATCTGTGTCTATACTTACATGGACCATTTTTTTAGTCATGTACTCATGTCTGACTTGTATGGAACATGAGGCTTTCTTGGCAAAAATAGTGGAGTGATTTGCCATTTCTTTTTCCAGTGGATTAAGGCAGAAATTAAATGATTTACTCAATGTCACACAGATAGCAAGTGTCTATAAGGTCAGATCAGAATTCAGGTTTTCCAGATTCTAGACTCAGTGTTCGATCTAGTGAGCCACTACATTTCTTGTGTAGATTATACTTTTTATATTTTATTATTTTGAGTAATTTCTTTCATTCTCCCAAATTAATTCTAGACCCACTCATCAGGATCAAACTAAATCATTTAAGGCTAACACCGAAGCCACTTAATTGGTGATAGTAATGGGTGATGGGGAGTAGAAAGGAGTCACTTACATTTCTACAGGTCAAATACTCTCTGGTGATCAGGGAGACTGCTATCTTTTAGAAGGACTATCCCACATGATGACAGGGAGAAATTGATGGGGCAGTAGAGAGCCACCCAGTAGACCACCCAGATAATATACTCCCTTACTGAACAGCTAACAGAGTGACACATTATCTTTAAGTTTAAGTGAAGCACTACTGGAATATTTAGACAAATTATCACAAAATGAGGAACTGGACATTCTGTGCATTGGATGGATCCTTTGTGGAAGATTTCTAGAAAGATACTGGCAAGAATCACAAAGGATGAGAAGGCATGGAAGGGTTGTGACCCAAACCAACAAAATCAAAGATCTGTTAAAGTATCAAAGGAAAGGCATCAAGGACTACATATTGAATAATCTTAACAATGCCTCAAGCTGGGGAGACTTTGATAAAATGAAGTTAGAATTTCAAACGGGAAATAAAACTTTTTTTTGAAGTGCTTAAATTGCCTTAGGAAAGTGTCACTAGGTTCCATGTTTAGAGGGATCAGCCCTCAGAGCAGCTGCAAACGCTTTTCTATGAACTTTAATTAAAATAGGACTTCAGCCTATTGGGTGGGGGTGGGGAAGAAGGGAAAGAAGCTGAGAAGGGAAAAGATTTACAATAAAACTTTATCCTTAAGCATAGGAAAAAACATTAAAATTGCCAATCCCATCCTTCTATGATTAACAGAGCTTTTCTCTGTCTTAGGCTACTAACAAATATTTCATTTCACTAAGTGGCCAGTACTGGGCACTTTGCTTCTTAAAATTTTTTTTCATGATAATTAGACTTTAGAGCTAAAAGATATAATGGCTACCAAATGTAATGATTAGAACACTGGACAGAGTCAGGAAAATCTTGGCTCCTATGCTGCATAAGATACTAACTGTGTGACCCTAGATAAATCATTTTCCTCAATGAACCTTAGTTCTATCATCTATAAATGGGATCATAAAATTAGTATCACCTCACAGAGTTTTGCATGTAAATGTATAAATCTTGTGTAATAGAAAGTGGCATGGCCTACTGAACAGAGAACTGGTTTAGGAGTCAAGAAGACCTACCCCCCCATCACCACCACCAAAAAACCCCCCCAAAACAAAAAACTCTGTAATACACTCCATAGGACATCTAGGTGATGGGGTGGATAAAGCACTGGTCCTAGAATGAGGAAAACCTGAGTTCAAATTCAAATTCAGACACTTACTAGCTGAGTGACTCTTGGCAAATTACTAAACTTTGCTTGCTTCAGTTTCCTCATCTATAAAATGAGCTGGAGAAAGGAAAGGGAAAACTACTCAAATGTCTTTGCCAAGAAAACCCCAGATGGCATCATGAAAAGTCAAACAATTGAACAACAAATTCACTCCATGTCCCAGATTAATATCAATAGAGAAAAGATATGAACCCTGGCTTTCTGGTAGCCAACAACTTGCTTTTTTGTTCCTTGCTAATTTTTTTTTAAGATTTTACCTATGATTTCATTACTATAGGGAGACCAAAAGGAGGAAATCCCTCCACCAAACAGACCAATACTTTCTCTAAAACTTATACTTTTGGGTTGTTACCTGGAACACTGAGAGGTAAGTGACTTCTCCAAGATCACATAGCCAACCATCTTGCACAAAAAGAACATGGCCCATGAGATAGCACAGGGTGATAGAAAGTGTACTGGGTTTTGTGTCATTGGACCTGAATTCAAGGCCCACTTTTATCCTTTACTACCCATGTGATCCATTTCACCACTATGGGTCTCAGTTTCCTGATCTGTAAGTTGAAGGGAGTACACTAAATGACTTCTAAGGTTCCTTGCAGCTCTAAAACTATGAGCCTATCAACTTTCTCTATAACAATTATCAGGCACCAGATAGGAAAAGGCTAAGTGTCTCACTCCTGATTTGAGTCACATACCATGATACTTATAAAACAAACATAAACATCGTGGTAGTCCACAATTATCCAGAATCACATTTGAACTCTCTGGCTCTGACAGAGCTCTGTACTGCAAGATAAAGAGTTTGGCTAAAAGGCAGGGTGTTCAGTGTGAGTCACTGGGCAAATTTATATGCTGAGATTCATCTTCTGAACCCCTAATTATCACCTTATCACTTTCAGTTTGGTGTCATCAAGCTGACTGGAAGACACCTCTAGCTTTAGCTGGACTGGTTTCCATTGGGGGGGGGGATCTCTTGGAGAGATGTGTCTCGTAAAGTGCAGCTAGCTACTGTCACTTCCTTTATGAATTTAAGTCAAAGTATTTGGAAAAAAGTAGTAACAGCAGTTTGTTTCAAGACCTTGGTGTTTAAGCCTAAGATAGTTTCAGGGAAATGAATTCAAGGCTTTTTCTGCTTGGAACTGTATTGAGCTAAGGACATCCCCACTTCTATATATTATAGTCATATTAATTGAGTATTATCCTAATTTTTAGGGGGAAAGAAAGGGGTTAATAGCATGCACTGGGAAAGAATCCCCTCTTATTAGCCAAATCATTCAGGTTTTATAGAAAACCTGTGGTGATTTTTGGGTAGTTATTGGAGAGAGCAGATGTGAGGTGAGACATCAGGATGGGAAGGAGACATAATAAAACAGTACCCAGAAGAGAAGTCTCTGATCTAACTTTGCAAAAAAGAACAATAACCACTGTTGCTATAATAGATAGATTGTTGCCCTATTCAAAATCAAAAAGAATTGAATTCAGGTGTGAACTTCATAATTAGCTAGCAGTGTGATCCTGGGCAAATCATTCAATCCCTATTTACCTTGGGCATTCCCCTAAAATTTATCTACTACTTAGATAAGATCAGATCATTTTCTGTCTTCTGATTAAAATTCCATGTAAGGAATTCCCTATAATGACCAAATAATAGATAATTTAACATATTTGTATTTATTTTTGTATATGTTGTATGTGTATTTATATGTATGTGTTGTCTCATCAGATAGAATGTAAGTTTCTAGGGGGCAGGAACTATTTCATTTCTGTCTTTACATTCCTAGAGACTTAAATAGGCCCTGGCCCATAAGAGATGCTTCATAAATGTTTGTCGATTGATTTCTTCACTCTACGTTTTGGACAGATTGTATTATTTACTATTCTCAGGACTTGGTGCTCTGTCTTGCCTTTTTGCTTTATGGGTAGGCAGCCCCTGGGACTAGAATTCACTCCATCCTCACTTTAAACCAATTAAGAATCCATGATTTCCTTTAAGACATCTCAAAAACTCCCTTCTAAAAGTGTCCTTTCCTGAGCTCCAACCCCCAGTTAGTTCCCCCAATAATTTCCAATATAAATACTTTCTATACATTTTGCACCTCCTTTTTATTCATATGTGCTGTTTCCCCTCACACCCTTCTATTAAGTTGAATAATTACTCCTTTAGAGAAAGGATTTTTCCCCGTATTTGTGTTTTCCCAGCTCCTGACATACTATCTGAAACATAACTAGTATTTAATAAATGCTTGCTGAATGGATGTTATTATAAAATTACATTTGTCAGGACAGCAAACATTTGTTTGGGATATGCCTCTAATTAAAATTTTTGAATTAACATTTTGATTTTTGAAAATAAATAGCCCCATATTTTCTCCCTTCTCAGATGGTAGAATAGAGAGTATAGTATTTATGAAATGGATGGAGTAGTCTCTGAGAGGAAAGACATGAAAGGAAAATATTCTTTTTTTTTTAAGTACCTATGGTCAGATCATCTCCCAAAGAATTTTATTTGTTAAATACAATTGCTATTTTAGTTGGTAATTGTGGTATCAAAGACAAAGAGGAATGTCCCTGAACTTATATATTCAAAGAAAATCTTAACATGTTTATGATATTTCTTAGCTTGTTAAATACTGAAAATCAGTTACAGATTAAATTTAAAAATAAAAATCAAAGAAATTCTGGGTTGAACCTTGAATAAACTTAAAAATGCCCTTCATTAAAACCTTTCCCTAGTAATTTGATCTATGTCTGGAAACAATTATTTAAGATATATTAAAAATAACCAGATATTGGAGAAGATAATTTAAGGGAGATAATTTATGAGCAAATTGAGATTCCTTAACTGTGAAGCTCAGTAAACAGAGATAATGCCAAGAAAGGTCAAGAATTGCAAAATGTATCCAAACTCTTTAGAATTCTCTCTCAAGTGGCAAACCATTTAGGGATTGTTTTCTTTCACCCTGGGATTGTGATGCTTAGAGACAGAAAAAGGAAAGGAAGAGACTGATTAAAAGAGAGAGAGAGACAGAAACAGAGACAAAGACAGAGACAGACAGACACACAGACACACAGACACAGAGAGAGACAGAAAGAAACAGAGACAGAGAGAAAGAGATGGGGAGACAGAGACAGAGACAGAGAGACTGAGAGAAAGCACAGAGAGAGAGATAGAGAAGGGAGACAGAGAGACCAGGAGAGATAGATACAGGATCCAGAGAAGTACTTTTTAATAGTTCATTCTGAGAAGCAAATATGAATCCAAGTTGCAGATTTCAAGTTCAAATTCAGCCTTGACTTGAGCTTCTAGTTTCTCTTCCCCGTCCTTGTGTAAGGAAGAGGTCAGTGGGTTCAACTATATGGCTACCTCACCACAGTAGCTCTCAGATGATGTGCCAGTATCCACAGAGCATGGAGTCAAGATGCTTTAGCCTGGAGCTAAAGGAGGCTTCTACCTCCACCTGACCTGGATGGAGGAGGACCAAAGTGTCCTGTTTTGTTAATCTGAGTAACCTCATTTTCATCTCATTTAACTAGTGGGAGTTAATTGAACTGCTTGCTGAGATCTTTCACACACAGCTAAATAAAGTAAAATGAGGTTACAGTGTTCTCTAACCCACTTTTGGCCCATTTAATCTATTTATTTTCCCCAAAGAGGATCAGGCCACCCTGAAAATACGAGATTATATATCTAACACCTTTCGAGAGACAAAATACCAGATCATATCTAACTACTTTGTAAATAAGGAGCTGTGTGGATTTCACACTGATATGGGCCTCTTTTCTCTCCTGTTATTCAATATTTTGGCCTTTGATTTTTCTCTACCTCCATTTTATGCTAATCCACTTCCTGTCTTTTTCAGGACCAATGACCCAGAACATTGCATGGATTTCCCTTGCATTTTTTTTTCTGAGCATGACCCCAACCCCATTATGCTCACAACTTCTCTTTCCATTCTTTTTTTTAATCTCTCTACCATATCACTTGTCCCTCCTTCTTCTTGAATAGCTAGTTTCTGTACAATGCCAAAAAAAAAATTCTCAGTTGAACTTTGAATAAACTTAAAAATGTCCTTCATTAAAACCCAATCAGTTGAATTGCCAGTTTCTACACAATACCTTACACCTAAATTGGATTGGAAAAATCTAATCAATCAATTGGCTGACTTTTTTTTCTTCTAACCAAATTTGTTTAATTTTTTTTTAACCACCAAGAACATTTTTTTTGTTTTGTTTTTGTCATTTTTTTTAAATCTAGTATTGTATAGATGTTATCTTAGGTCATGTCTTACATTTAGAAGAAGCTTTCAATAGAGTGGGAACTCTTTTCACTTATTCTGCATCTGTATACATAATGATCTATTGCCACTGTCCAGATGTATCTCAAGAAAAATAATAAATTGTATCTAATAGAAACATAAAATGAAAGCCAAGGTTGGTTCTCTGAGGCTAACTTGTGCTCCTGAAATCTTTGCTGCCATTCTTCACTAACCAAGTTTTCCCCCCTCATTTACTACCTGGTTTATTATAAATTTAAAAAAAGAAGTCCAGAGTGGTTTGTGATTTACCCATGGTCATATAGAAAGGAGTATTTCATTTTATAATTCATATACCACAATTTGTTCAGCCATTCTACAAGATGCTTTTCTTTTTCCTAATTAAAAAAGTGCTGCTATGGATTTAGGGATATGAAGTGAAACCTTCTGAGCAACTCAATTTTACAGTCCATAAGTGCATTAGAAATTAGGGTAATTATAAAACGATTTGGGAATAAAACAATATAAAGTAGCCCTTCGTTTCTATGTGTATTGCCATTGGTCAAGCCTTAGTTCCACTAATAAGAAGTCTTATTTTAGACTTCTTCCAGTAAGCAGATCACCTTTTGTGTCATCTTTGGCTTGTTTCTTGGAATACAATTGTATGTCTATTTAATTTTTTTTTTTTGTTTTGGTTTTGTTTTGGTTTTTTGCTAAGGCAATTGGGGTTAAGTGACTTGCCTAGGGTCACACAGCTAGGAAGTGTTAAGTGTCTGAGACCAGATTTGCTATTCTGTCCAAATACATAACAAATACACAACATGCATTTTTCTTTTATTTACTTATTTTTATTAAAGTTTTTTTTCAAAACATATGCATGGACAATTCTTCAGCCTTAGCCCTTGCAAAACCTTGTGTTCCAATTTCCCCTCCCTTCCCCCATACCCTCTCCTAGATAGCAAGTAGTCATGCATTTTTTAATTTTTTTTCTTCCTTTCCTGTCATCCCATCCTAAATATAGCTTCCATAAGACACAAGTGTGTGTATGCATGTGTGTATATGTATATGTGTGTATAAACACACATATATACAAATATATGTACACATGTATGTATATGTAACATTATTCTATATATACTTCTATTTATCAGTTCTTCCTCTGGATGCAGATAGCATTTTTCTTCATATGTCCTTTATTTTTCATTTGTCTATTTATAGTAGTCAAAATGACTTAGTTGCTCAAAGTCTTTTTAAAAATAATACTGCTTTTACTTAAGTCTGGGCTTGGTGTGGTGAATGCATAGGTTGAAATTCACTTGTCCTGTGATAGAAAATTAAACAATTGATTGCTTATTGGATCCTAGGTCCATGTATGTAGAACTGCAAGAAACCCTAAAAAAATTGAATCCAACTTCCTCATTTTACAGCTGAGAAACTGAGGCACAAAGAAATTAAGATACTTGTCCAGTATCACACAGTTAACATGTGTCTGAGGTTAAATTGCACCTCTGGGGGCACAGCAAGATGTCACGGTGGATAGAACACCGGCCTGGAATCAGAAGAACCCAAGTTCAAATCCAGCCTTAGACACTTAACATTTCCTAGCTGTGTGAGCCTGGGCAAGTCACTTAGCCCCAGTTGCCTTAATAATTAGATTCTAAACCCAACACTATCCCCTGCACCACCCTGCCTCTCTGATATTGCCTAACAAAAAAGGAATGATAGAGTGATAGAAATTTGAAATGGAAAACTGAATGCTTCTTTATGCATTTAGAAACATAGAAATATATTTACAAATATGAGTTTTCTGGGATTAAAAAAAGGCATGCATAAGCCAATTATTATATGATTAAAAAAGATATTCTTTTTTATTTCAGAGTAATTTTGACCTCATGGTGATAACCCAGTAAATAAACAGGAGAACTGTGTATGTACAGATGGAAAACTATGAATAAACCATTGTCAGTAGCAATTAAAGAGAAGACTTAGCCACATATAAATAGGATAGATCAAAATGTCAGGCACTATAAAGGCTTATTAGACACATCTCTCCATTCTGAGAGTTCAAGGTATTAAAGTACAAAAATGGGAGAGAGAGTCACTGGATGATATCTAATTGAGATTTAATAATGTCAAGAATGCTCAAGTCTGGACAAAGGGTGTGTGTGTGTGTGTGTGTGTGTGTGCACCTTCAGGTGCTTTTAGGCTTTTTTTTGGTTCAGTTGTTTCAGTCATGTCCAACTTTTCATAACCCTACTTAGCAAAGATCCTGGCGTGGTTTGCCGTTTCCTTTTTCAGCTAATTTTACAGAGGAGGAAACTAAGGCAAACAGAGTCAAGTGACTTGCGCAGGGTCATCCAGTTAATAAGTGTCTGAGACCAGATTTGGAACTCATGAAGATTTCTTGACTCCAGCCCAGTATTTTATGCATTGTACCACTTACCTACCTCTTTGACTTGATTAGTTTAATACAATGGGAGCAGAGAATCCAGAATTATGGGACTTGATTTCAGAGCCCATTTCTGCCACTTACTAGGTGGATCAGAGTTGGGCAAGTCACCTAAACTCAGAACCTCGATTTCCTTATCTATAGTAACAAAGGAATTGAATGATATGATGTCTAAGGACCCTTCTCACTCTAAACCTGTGTTCTGGTTGCTTTTATTTTTAAAGAATCTTTGAACCTGAATAAATTGTACATGTTTTTAAAACTTCCTTAGTTTTTATAACCTTATTAGGAGTTCATATCCTACAACAGAATGAGCACTCATTTTTTTAGTTGGAAGACTTGGATTCAAATTTTGACTTGCTACTAGCTTGCCTAAAGACCAAATTGCTTAATGTCTTTGAGTCTCAGTTTCCTCACCTATAAAATGAAGGGGTTGCACTAGACACCCTCTAAATTTCCCTTTAGTTCTTCTTTTTTTCTTCTTTCTTCTTCTTTCTCCTCCTTTTCTTTCTTCTCCTCCTCCTCCTCCTCCTCCTTCTTCTTCATCACTGAAAGACAGACTGGCATAATTAAAGATCGGCCTTGGAACCAGAAAACCTTGGACTCAATTCCTGACTCTCTCCCACTCACTAGAAGCCTGACAGAAAATACTAAAGCTATAAGTTACAGAGAAGTTGTCAACTTTCATCAGTTGAGGGAGTTTCTATATTGGGAGCTTCCACACTGATGAAATCATCTCATGCCCCAACCCTAACACTCCAAAAATACTATTTTTATTGCAATACTAAATTGATGATTTAACCTTTATAGGACACGCTCCAATGAAAAGAAAAAACCCAGACATAAATAATTCATTTTCCAGATTCCCCCCCCCCCAATAAAATGTTAGCTGATTGGATTTAACCTGGAAAACTTCATTACAATTATAGAAAAACAACATAGTATAAGTGGCTAGTAGGCTAGAACTCAGTTCAAATTCTTTCCCCAATACTTACTGGCTATGTAACTATGGGCAAGCCATTTCATGTCTTTCAGCCTTAGTTTCTTTATCTGTAAAGTAGGGATAATAACAGTACTTCTCAAGGTCATGGTGAAGGCCCAATGAAATAATATGTGGAAAGCATAGTACAAACCTTAAACTTTTATATAAAAGTGAATTCTTTTATATATCCGGTTTGTCTAATATGTGTCTAATTTAAATTTCAGCCAGTTAGCAGCAAAGGGACACCAGTTCTTACTTAAACCAGTCATTCTCAAACTTTTATTCTCAATATCCTTTTATATCATCAAAAATTATTGAGAATCTATCCAAAGAGTTTTTGTTTATGTGGGTTATATTCATAGATATTTGCCATATTAGAAAGAAAAACTAATTTTAAATTTGTACACCCACTGCAAGGGTTTCAGGGACCCCCAGAGATCTCTGGACTACACTTTGAGAATCACTGCCCTAAATATCTCTGTTTTATGGCTCAGAGTCACTTACAGGTCCATATACTCAAAGGAGAATGAATCCTGAAAGATTTTTTAAGATTCTAAACTTGAGAAATTAAATCCTTTGACGAATTCTTAGAATACACACAACAAATAAGCATCAAGGGCTTTCCCCTGTTTCTTTGTTCACTCCCCCTATTCAATTAAAGAGAGCATTTTGAAATCTTAATCTTGTTTCTGGTTCATATGACAGCTCCATAAGCCAGGACCAAAGGGCCAGGGATGTGGGGCAAGGAATGGGAGGAGAAAAGGGGTAAAGAAACAGCTTCCCCATGTTAGCAGCCTATTTCATCTGGGCCACAGGTTTCTGAATGAACTTCACCACAGACCTTGCTAGACATCTGAACTCTATAAATCCACAGGTGTTTAAGTAGCCCTAAGGGCCAGGTCAGATAACAGACTTGTTCCAGACTGACTTTACAAGGATTTAAAACTGTGTAAACAATCCTTGCAAGAATCTCTCTTAACTGTTAAGTAAAACCAGTAGCCTGCAAAGCCACCTTTGAGTTTCCTACTGTACAATGCAATGTGGTTACCTTGGATTTCTATTTATAAGCTGGGCATTTGATATACAATCCAGGTAGCATTTGGGCTCTGTGTTTTGCAAACAACTTGGCAGGAAACAGAGTCTTAAAAAGGAAGCTAATACAGTGTTAAAGGGGACAATCTAAACTGTTACTATGATTTTCCTCCTCCCTTTTCCATAAATGGTATTTGAAAGTAGCTTGGGAACCTAAAACTGCTGCTGCTACATAATCATTTATTTGGTCTTCCTGAATGCTTCAGTTCCTCTTCTCATGAGGGAAGCCTGAGTGAAGGAAATAGAAGTAAATAAGATGGATTGTTCATAAACTAACTCAAAAGGAGAAGTAAAGTTTAGTTTTGGGTTTTGGTGGTGATGTAATTTTTTTTAATTTCAAAAAAGATAGTTGATTTAGAGGTTAAAGGGTAGCATCAACCATAGACTGTAATGCTATTGTTGCTTTGGACATATAAAAAAATTCATTTTTATGTAAAAGCTAAAGGTTCGTACTATGCCTTTCATATGTTATTTTATAGGACCTTTCATTTGACCTTATAAAGACAAAAATGCGAATTCCTGTCCTGCCTGAAGAACATATAGAGACAGATATTAAATACATATATATATACATACATATAAATATACATATATATATATATATATATACAAATAAAATACAAAGTAATTGGGGGGAGAGCATTAATGATTGATGGGAATAGGGTAAGAAAGGCCTGGAATAAAAACTGGCACTTGTGCTGAGTCTTGGAGAGAACTTGGTAGTATAGAATGATAAAAAAAAATCCAAAAATAGTCCTGGGAGACAAAGGACATATTTTCAAATCCTATCTCTTCCATTTAATCCCTAATAACCCTAAGTAAATCATTTCACATCTTTGGGTCTTGGTTTCCTCATCTGTAAAGAAAGAATTGAACTAAATGAATTCTGAGGTCCTTACTAAATCTAGATCATCCCCAGCTCAAGGAGAGGAGATGAGGATGGAGAGCATTCAAGATTTGGGGTACAGCTTGTAAAAAGGTATAAAAGTTGATATGAAAAAAGCATTGAGAGTGGAGGGTATGCAGGGAAGAGAACTACCCATACTTAATTGACTCTGGCACAAAGTTCCAAAGGTCTATCTTATTCCTCATCTTAAGTCTTGAATAATTGTAGCAGTAAATTGGTGACTCAAGTTTTCTGTCCTATTTTTTAAATAATGGTATAATTTGAAGTATACTTGATACAAAGGAGGAAGAAATAGTGTCTTAAAGGTCATTTCATGAGAGGAGAGGTAGTTCTGTACTCTGACTGGCTATAGTTTTTCATGAAAGATATTTCTCGGTGTTCCAAAATGGTGTCTCCCCATTATCTGGGGTCCTTCAGGAGCATTGGCTCGTTCTGCTGCAGGACACACACGGATAACAAAATAACAAGTGGGTCTGTTCAAGCAGAGTGAAAAGGTTGCTCATCTCCCATGATTAAGGTTGCTACAGAGAAAAATGAGTATGTATTTTGAGGCAGAAGAAAGTATTGGGAAAGAGCCAGATTCACAAAAGTGAATGTTGATAAATTGATCATCCCAATGTACAAATTATATGTGAATGATGAATCAAGAAATCATTATATAGCATGTTAAGATATGTAAACAGCTTTACATATATATACTTACAGATCAAAGAATCTCAACGTGAAAAACAAAGTTTCACATTAAATCACACTAAGCGCTATCTTTGAGCACTATCTTATTTATTTAATTTTATGTTAATTTTTCTTTGCATTCATTTATTTTTATTAATTATGTATTTATTTGCTCTGCTGAGGCAGTTGAGATTTAGTGACTTATCTAGAATCACACAGCTAGAAAGTATTAAGTGTCTGAAGTCGAATTTGAACTCAGGTTCTCCTGACTTCTGGGCCAGTGTTCTTCTATCCACTGTGCCATCTAGCTGCCCCCACATTCATTTATTTTAAAAATATTTATTTGATTCAAATGGACAAGTATGGAGTTAGTGCCTAATATGTGCTGGGCACTATAGTTGGTATATAAAGATAAAAAAGAAACAGTCCTTGATTTCAATGAGTTTTCATTCTACTGAGCAGAATCAACGTATTTGCAGATAATCATAATCATAATGCATTTATATAGCATATTCAGATATGTAAGCAGCTTTACATGTACTATATCATCAAGTACAAAATATAAGCACAAGAAATAAAAATCAGTTTCAGTAGAAGCAAGCCTTAATTTGGGAGAAACCTCTAAAATATAAATTAGTATATAATTACTTTGTTTCCAAAAGTATCTTTGACTTTGTAATCATCCACTTTTAAATATTATAAAAACAGGTGTTTATTACGCAGAAAAAACCTTTCACATAGTTAAAACACTAATCAAGTATTTTAAATGAATAGTAATAATATAATAAAAATAAAATCAGTTTATAATTTTTAAAAACAAAATCATTTTTCAGGTATGTATTTAACCAATCAATGAGCATTTATTTTTATTTTTATTTTACTTTGCTGAGGCAATTAGGGTTAAGTGAAGTGTTCAGGGTCACAAAGCTAGGAAGTGTTAAGTGTCTGAGACCACATTTGAACTCAGGTCCTCCTGATTTCAGGGCTGGTGCTCTCTGCACTTCGCCACCTAGCTGCCCCTCAACAAGCATTTATTAAGCACCTGTTACACGCCAAGCACTGTGCTAAGCATTGGGGGATATGATGAAAGACAAAAACAGCCTTTGGCTTTGGGGAGCTCACAATTTAATAGGGAGAGAAAATGTGTAAACAACTATTTGCAAACAAGATGTGCAGTAAATAATTTAAGGGTAATTTCATAAGGAAGATGAGTACTGAGGGTGATCAAGTAAAATAAGTATAAAATAAGGAAAATCTGTATTTGAGCATCTGCTAGTTACTGTGTAACTTATATACACGATTTTCAAAAAACATAGATGAGTGTTTTTTATTTCTTAACTTTTTTTAATTTTTAACAACTACTTTTTTTTTTTTTTTTTTTTTTTTTTG
>JAJPUD010000271.1:561533-599963 GCA_023553655.1 Myrmecobius fasciatus | reverse complement strand
GAGAAAGAAAGAAAGAAAGAAAGAAAGAAAGAAAGAAAGAAAGAAAGAAAGAAAGAAAGAAAGAAAGAAAGAAAGAAAGAAAGAAAGAAAGAAAGGAAGGAAGGAAGGAAGGAAGAAAGAAAAAGAGGAAGGAAGGGAGAGAAGAAGGAAGGAAGGGAGGGAGGGAGAGAAGAAGGAAGGAAGGGAGGGAGGAAGGAAGAAGAAGGGAAAGGAAAAGAAAGGAGAGGAGAGGAGCAAGGAAAGGAAAAAGACTACATTGAAATATATATATATTTAATGAGTAGAAGTGAGAAGAAAAATCTTCAGAAAGGAACATGGACAATAGTAATCCTACTATTATATTAGTATAATGCAATAGTTATGTAATACAACATAATGTAGTCTAATACTAAGTGTATTATTATACATTTTTTAAAAAGCAAATGGTACAAAATAAAAAGTCACAGTTTCATAAAAAAAAAACACTTTTCCATTCTTCACATAGTGTTTATTGATACTAATTTTGTAATTTACAAAATTCAAAAAGAATGAAGAATAATAAAATATGGTCTTAAAGAAGTAAAGATAAGTGCATTTGTTTTTCTTACCAGTATTTATTGTATGGAAAGGGATTTGTCTACTTCGGTGATTTCATATGTATGGGGAGATCCTGGTGAGAAAAGAACTTTTTACCAATGGGCTCTGCAAATTCTGATCTTGAAAGCTTTCTGGGAAGTGATAGCGATGGTTTGGCCTTTAAGTCTATTTATAATTTGTTTAAGTAATCAAGGAGAGAAAGTGAAAATAATAAATGTGGATGACTTTTTCTAAGAGTTGGGCTATGAAAGATAGGAGATATGTAGAATGACAAATTAAAGGAATGGCAGAATTAAATAAAGGTTTCTCAAAAATGAGGGAGCCTTGTGTGTTTATAGGCAATAAGGGAAAAAGCCAGTGGATAAAAAGAGATTGATCATTAGATAGAAGGGGTTGGGGCAGCTAGGTGGCTCAGTGGATAGAGCACCAGCCCTAAAGTCAGAAGGACTTGAGTTCAACTCTGGCCTCAGACACTTAGTACTTCCTAGCTGGTGTGACCCTGAGCAAGTCACTTAACCCCAATTGCCTTAGCAAAAAAAAAAAAAGATAGAAAAAAGGGGGATACTGGGGTGTAAAAGACAGTGAGACTCCTAGAGCTGAATCTATATTCTTCTTCTGATGCTTATTATTTGTGTGATCTTAGATAAATCACTGAACATTTCTACGCCACATCTGTAATGCTTCCCCATCTGTGAAATAAGAGAGTTGCACTAAATGGCCTCTGGAATTCCTTCTGGCTTTAGAACTATGACCCTATAATACTGGAAAAATCACTTAATCTCCCCGGACCTCAGTCTTCTTATTTATAAGCAGATTGGGTAAAATGGTCTCTGAGATCCTTTGAGTTCTTGATTTCTGATTCTACTATTGAAGAGACAAGATCCACCTCAGAGGAAGGTGGGATCAATATCAGAAGAAGAGTTGACCTTAAGAAAAAAGACTCCTGTTTGTAGGAATGAATGAGGGATGATATTGAGCTTGAAAATTTTTTAATAAATACAATCTTAAAAAATAATGGCAAGATTATACAAGAAATGTCTGCAATATTGCTGAGAGGGTAGGGGAGAGAGGATATAAAGGAGGAGAAGGAAGAGAAGAAGAAAAAGGAGGAAGAAGAAGAAGAAAGAGGAGGAAAAAGAGGAAGAGGAGGAAAAGGAAGAGAAAGGGAGGAAGAGGAAAGGAGGAAGAGGAAGAAGAACAAGGACCAGGGTAGAGGAGGGAGATTATTCTACACTCCAAGTTTTCTATAGCTTGAACAATTGCCAGATGATTTAGAGACTTCACTCCAACTCCCTGTGAATAAGTGTAATTTTTTTTTAGCAGTCATGGAAAAGAAAAGGCAGGTAGAAGTTTCATGTTGAAGCAGGATACTTCCAAACTGGTATAATATCAGGTTGTAATTGTAGTGCACCATGGGTGCTGAGAACCAGAGGCTCCTTCCTCCCTGCCCCCTACTCATGAGAGAATCTATGCTGTCCATCAAACCAAGGCCTACATTTCTCTCCCATACATCATTGGCTACCTGCCTACCTTTAATTTCGGGTCCTTGAGATCTTATCTCATGAAATATTAAGGAATGCTGGGGCTTTCCTATTTTTAGTCCTATTTCTCAAAAGTGGTCTATTTGTATAATACATCAAAAGATAAGACAGAGTGCCTCTGGGTCTCTTCCCTTTGTTGGGGCATGTGGAAGGAAGGGAGGGGAGACTATTTTGAGAGTGAGTTTGTCTCTGGTCAGCTGAATCCTAGCAATGTGGTCATTACTATTTAGGTCCTGGCTTTGCTATCTTGTTTGTAAGAAGTCTGCATTATCCAAGAGAACCAAGAACTCCCATCAGCAATGGCTGCCAGAGAAAACCTGCCAAATAAGGAGACATAAGTGCCAGAAGGCTCAATGGTCACTCACAGAGTAATCTAGCAGTTTCACACACAAATGAGGTGGGAAGATATGTCCCAGGCTAGGTGTGAACCACTTGTCAAGTTGCCAAGATCCACTGGGAGGGGGTCTTCTCCAAATGATTTCCTGAAAACCTAGACAACTCAAATGTCTTCTCCCTCCTTAATCTCTTCCATTTGTCTCCTTTATTTAAAAGCTTCCAATCCAATCATCTGAACCCTTGTAAATTATACACTTACTATATGGCAGGCACTGTGCTAAACATAAGCACTAGTAATACAGAAGCAAAACAGCCTCTGCCTTCAAAGAGCTTACAATATACATCAATGTGGATACTTCTTTCATCAGCTATTCTATGGTTTAGGAAATCCTAAAATCATTAATGTGGAGCTGTCTGGGGCTCCAGAAACTGTCTGCTCTACTCCCTCATTTTTACAGGTAAGGAAAGTGAGAAATAGAATGGTTAAGGAACTTATCTGCTGAGGTAAGATTCACATCCAGACCCTCTGAATCTAGACCCATCGTTTTTGTTTGTTGATTTGTTTTTCCCATTGTGTCACACTGCTTCTTTTGTTTCTATGTCGTCTCTCCTCCTTGCTCTAGCTGAGAAAATTGCTCTCCTGGTTGTCAGCTTTTGGGTGATGGGCTTCTCCTCGAGTAACTAAAATGATTCTTGGTTACCAAACCCACAATTCATCCTTATTCAACCCTATCAGAGCTTTTGTTCCTTCTGATAATGGCGATCACCAACACAGTTGGATGAGTCATTAAAATAAAATGTGAGGGAAGTAATACTCAAGAAGGTATAGTGGAAAGCTAAGAGGAAGTTTGGTGACAACAACATTGACTCTGGAGTCAAGAGGACCTGAGTTCAAATTCAGCCTTAGGCACTTACTAGCTGTATGACTCTGGGCAAGAAACTTACTCCTATTTGCCTCAGTTTCCTCATCTGTAAAATGAGCTAGAGAAGGAAATGGCAAAGCACTTTGCCAAGAAAACCCCAAATGGGATCACAAAGAGTAGGATATGACTGAACAGTAACAGTTCTCTTTTTATCTCTAGCACCAGGGCCAGACACAAAGTAGAAATGACTAAAATGACTAAACAGCATCATATTAGAAAGTATGCTGATCTTGTATCCCACTGGCCCAAGTTCAAATACAAATACTACCACTTGCTATCTGTGTAATGAAGTCCACATAGAGTTATCTCTCTGAGTGTCAGTTTCCTAAGCTGGACCAAATGATCTCTAAGGTCTCTTTTTTGAGGTGCCCCTCAGCTTTCTAGCACCCAAATTAAACTCCATGAGAGCAGGAATTCTATTTCTAGCTGACACTTAAATGCTCAGCATGTCACAGTCCATTAGTAAAGATTTATTAAACACAAACTCTGGAACAAGCTTAGTGCTGATTAGGGTTAGGTTTAGAAAGAAAGGCAAAAGACAGGCCCTGTTTCAAAAAGTTCATAATGTAATGGGGCATCCAATATACAAACAACTAAGTACGAACAAGAGATATAGAATAAATTGGAGATGAACAACAGAGGAAGTCTCTCTCATTATAGGAGGTCAGGAAAGGCTGGTACATTAATAAATGATCTCTCTAGATCTAGGATCATATAAATATGATGTTACAGTTAGGGAGGAAAAAGAAAGTTTTGAAGATAAGTGACAAAATCAGGTCACTTTGGGAAGCATTGTTATCGTGATGATTTTTTTTCTTCTAAATGAGACAAATCTCAAAGAGGGTTGCTCTCACCAATTGATGTTTTGACAATGTTTAGTGGCCTAATAGCTCCCCATTTTGCAAAACTTCTAACTGTCTTCTCTGCATATTAAGTTCTCTCTCTTCCTGGCACTGTCAGAATCTTGCTGATTTTTTCTCACTGAAGTAGAAGAGTAGCTTCAATCAATCAGCAACATTTTTTGGAGATCTGCTCTTTCTGTGTAAATGAGAATAAAACATGGCATCCCATTTTTAAAGTTCAGGAGAGTTATTATTTTTCAACACTATAATCAGGAGACTGTGGTTGTCTCTCCTGAAGCTAGGCATTAAGGTTGAATCTGCCTGAAATATAATGAAAATAGAAACAATAATTGGGAAGTTAAGTGGCACAGTGGATAGAGTGCCATGACTCCCTTGGAGTGATGAACTGGAAAAAGAAATGGTAAGTCACTAATGTCTTTGAAAAAAAAACTCCAAATGGGGCCACAAAGAATCACATAAGAGTGAAAATAACAACTACAAAAAATAACAATAATATGTGACATTTTTATAGTGCTTGGAATTTTGTAAGGCACTTTGAATGTATCAATCCATCTCACTATTCTTCATGTACGATATTCCATGTCTCATCTCCATGCCTGAAATGCATCCCTTCCTCACCAATTCCTCTTAAAACCCTCAGCTTCCTTGAAAGCTCAGGTCAAACCCTGACTCCGACATGAAGCCTCTCCTGATCTCCTCAGGTAGCCATGTCTTCTCCTAGAAATTGCCTTGTATTTCTTTAAATATATTTTACATGCTTTTATGTGTTAATTCTTTGAGGGGAGGGAGTGTTCCATTTTTGTCTTTGTCTTACCTATTACTTAATATAATGGCTAGCCCTTATTAAGTACTTAATAAATGTTTTTGGGGTTTTGTTTTTTTTTTTTGGCTGAGGCAATTGGGGTGAAGTGACTTGCCCAGGGTCACACAGCTGTTAAGTGTCTGAGACCAAATTTGAACTCAGGTCCTCCTGACTTCAGGGCTGGTGCTCTATCCACTACGCCACCTAGCTGCCCCCCTTAATAAATGTTTATAGATAGATTGAACAACCTCTCAGAGTTGGGTTCCATAGGTACTATTATCTGCAGAAATTGCTTTGTATTTCTTTAAATGTATTTTATATGCTTTTATGTGTTAATTCTTTGAGGGCAGGGAGTGTTTTATTTTTGTCTTTGTCTTCCCTATTACTTAGTATAATCCCTAGCCCTTATTAAGTACTTAATAAATGTTTATAGATAGATTGAACAACTCCTCAGAGTTGAGTTCCATTGGTACTATTATCTTCATTTCATACTGAGGTATCTGATATTCAGAAGAACCAAATGAGTACTCAAGAAACAATTTTCTACATTCATGAGATGAATAAATGTTAGAATCAAAAATTATTGAATGCTAGAAGAAAGCTCCAGAGAGCCCATTTAACCAACTTCATCCTCAGGGGAAACTGAGGTCCAGAATGGTTACCCAGGCAGTCACTAACATAACTTGAATATGAGTTCCTTGACTCCCAATCCAGTCCTCTTGAGACTCTACCAAGCTGCTTTTTTGAATGTGTAAATTGTCATTGCCTTTTCACCAATTTTTCTTCTCCTAAGGTATTATTTTCCCTTTGTCAGGAGAGAGAATGACAATTTTTTTTTCGAAAGACTTTTCTTTAAGAAATCAGTTCTTTTTTTTTTTTGTTCTTCTTTTACAACTTCTGTGCTCAGGGCCCTTAATAACCAAGGCGTCTTGAAATGACACAGTCCAAAGAATGAAGCTGTTAAGCCCCATTATAATTTCTTTCTTTTTTTTACTTTAATAAAATTAATCTGTCCGTGTAAACCCTGGGTTGGCTGAGTTGGTGCTTAGAATGCATCACAGCTCCACATTTGTGACACAGATAGATAACTATTAACTCCTTTTTAAGCTTTAAAATGCCTGAGAATGACAGAGCAAAGAATCTGAAAAGTGCAGATCTTATTAAAATGGCTCGGGATGGAGCAGATGGTTGAAGAAGGCACACAAGCAAGAAGTAAATCTCCTGTTCTCCCTTTCTGATTGCTTTGCCCACAGAGGAATAACGATTCAAAGAAAATCAGTAATCATGGCGGATGTCATTAGCATATTCCCAATAAGGGAGCTTATATAAAAATTCCCAGAGAAAAGGAATGACTGCTGGATGATCAATGTGCCAGTCGTACATTTCCAGCTGCCCCCCTTCTCCCCCAAATGAGAGATTCTTAAGACTTTAAAAAATGGAAGTGTGGGAAATAAACGGACAAATATAGACTTCTTTTTGAGGAAAGAATTGACAATGATAGCGGTTGTAAATGTACTGAGGCCCGTGGATTTGTCAAGCTGGTCAATAGGCTTTGGGATACTGAGCCCCCAAAGTTGCAGGATCCTAATTAGGTTCCATCAAGGAGGCAACGAAATCAGGGGACCTAAGGAAATATTGAATATCCCTCTTTTTCTCACCCCTTTGACAATGGAGGATTAAGCAAGCTGTGGTGAAAGTGGTCCTGATCGCTTTATTGTGAATCCATGGGGCAAAGGTGTACTCCCCCTTAATTGATCAACAGAAACCATTTAATCAACACATCACCCATAAAGCAAAACTTGTATGAATTAGTGTTCCATTGTATGTGGCAAGGGAGAGGGAGAAACTCAAGATAAACTTTGGATCTCATCTGCCGATGACAAGAAAACAATCTGGAAGATGCGGTTTCTGTTAACTGCTAAGCAAGCAAAATTCAGATGCTTTATTCAGAGCTCTGCATTTTGGAAAATCGCACCTGACGTGAACAGAACTTGTCATTTGGCGTGCATTCCCCATTGTTCCCTTCAGAGTCAATTTTCAAGGCTGCAAGCTTTGGAGGTAGGTGATGTGCAACTTCCATTGTTAACAGAAACAGAAGGTTGGATTCCCAAAACATGATCCTTAAGATACTCCCTGTGGGCTCCCCTGCATGAAAGCCACCCAACAGCTCCCAAATACACCCCACCATTGCTGTCAATCATCAATCTCCCTAGTAAATCAGCCATGAGACATGATATTGACAGGTCTTCTGGTTAAATAGAGAAGGAGTAGGTAAAAGGGACACCATAATGCCATTATTGATTAGACCAGCAGGAGGCAGATGGTTAAATAACACAAAGAGAACTGTCAGCTGAGTTTTAATTTTATTATGGAAGCCCAAACTTTCTATGGCGGCAGACAGATTGCCTTCATTTTTCATCCATAAAACAACCATCTTGAACGTTTCATCAAAAAGGAATCTTTTTTCTCAAATGGCAATGCCACCAATAAAAACCTTTTATGTATGGCAAGTTGGCAGAAACTATTAATAAAATGTCTGTCAACTCCACATCTCTCTTATTCTCCTTAGGAGAAAAGGAAGAAATCATTAATTACAGTTTCTGTCACCCCACAAAGGAAACAATTATTGTTCTGGTCTCTTAACAACATGAATTCACCTACTGACCACCTCTTCTCCTGAATTTGAAAGGGGTCGAGTCCTTCTCCATCCAGACAAAACCTTTCGTCACATTGCCTGCTTGGGCAACAAACGTGGTATTTTAGGTTGACTCTGTAAAAGAAGATTATGAATATGGATAGGATGCAAATACTTCATCTATCTTAATCAGAATACAGGAATTCAAGCTGTTGAGGAAAAAAAAAACCTTAGAATTCCCATACAAGGGAAGAAATTCTTCGTGCTTATTGAGTTTAGGAAGACAGATTTTTAGATTAGAGATAAACTTAATGAATCTGTTCATTGGAAGGAGAGCAGAGGAGCTACCAACAAGCTCAGATTTATTCCTTGGCTGACAAATAAGTGGAACAACGCAAAGTTTCAGGAGGGAAGAAATCAACAAAAGCATTTTAAAACTCTAATATTGAGAAATGTTGGGGGGGGGAGAAGTTAAGGGAAAGAGAAAAGTAGAAGGTCTCCTTCCAGCTTAAACTTGCTTAAAAAAAACTGTTTTTATCAAATTAATTGAAATCTGAGTTTCAAGGCCATTTTTGTCTTTTCTCATATGTGCTTATATAAAGGCATGTAAATGTCTATACATACTATATGCATTGTGTTTATGAGGAGGGGAATATGTGTGCCCCCACATGCCATAAACATATACAATTTTTAAAAAGACAAAGGAACCCAGAATTATAAGTATGCATTCCTTTTGAATTTGCAACAAAGGTTTAAGCAATAACAGAGTCTGTTGGAAGCTGCCAGCTTTCTTTATTATTTCAATTTATCTGCTCTGAATAAGTCAACAGTAAGGTTTTAGTTGCCAGGTTTGCCTCATCTCAGCTCCCCATTTCTTTTCACGTTTAATAGATGCGTTCATTCAATGGACAAAAGTAGAATACTGCAAAGTAAGGGACGTTTTAAAAATGGAACTTTCCCATTGGATGTTATTACTCTTTGTAAAAAAAAATACATGTTGCTGTTTCTGCATATTATTTCATAGCGCAACAAAATATTTAAAGAGATATATTCAAAGGGAGGGAGGATGCTACAGGGTCCCCAGGTAGAGATCATCATGTTTTCCCTGTATGTAATAGGCTGCTTTTCCAGTCCTCTGATGTTACAAAGCAGAAAGGACATACAATAACTTCTTAAGTTTGGGAGGTAGAGATAGGCTGGTAAAAGTTTCTTGAATTGGGCTATTTACAAATCGGTTACATGTGCCGCCTGGGATCTGAGAATGAGCAAAACTCTAACTGTGTTGAAGAATATAAACACGAAAGCTAAAGGCCTGATGTTCATTCAGATTTGGACAGCGTGACTCTGGCTGACAGATGAGAATTTGGCAAGAACTGAAGTGGATAGAAAATTAAAGGATGCTCAATACAAATGGCAGTATCTGTATAACAAACCATCTCCCAATGAAAACAAATGACAAAATGAAGCTAAGCCAAAGGACAAATGATTCTCCTACCTTTTACAGAGTTTGATTTGTGAAGAACAAATCATTTTCTTTTTCTATATACATATATTCACATGCATGTTTCTCTCTCCTCATAATACATTCTATTCAATTCATTTCAATTTATCATTGTGTTCCCACAGCTTAACACAGTGCCAGGCACACAGGAAGCATTTCATGAATATCTAGTGAATGAATTCCCTTCAGTTTCATTCTGTTCAGCAAACATTTATCTGACATCTACTATGTATAAAGAATGGTGTTTAGACCAAAAGAGAAATAGTTCCTGTCCTCAGGAAGCATATATTCTACTAATGGGGTACAACATGGACCCAGATAAATAAATGCAAAGTATGCATGGCATGAATTAGATACAGAGTAAAAGTACAGCTAGAGAATGAGAGAAAAATTATGAAGAAAAGGATTTCTTGTAATTTAATGTTTATATGTATTTAATTTTATTCCAAAATGTGTTTATTTCCTGCCTACTATGGGCAAGACAATATCTTATACATTGGGGATCCAAAAAGAAATAATATGTTCCTATAGTCTATTTGAAAGAAGATATCAGAAAGAAAGACAATGGATCAAGAATCAGAATTGAAATCTTGCCTCTTTGGGCCTTGATTTCTTCATCTGGCAAAGGAGAGGGTTAGTTTAGATAGCTTCTGTGTTCTCTTCTAATTCTAAATCTATGATACTATAAATAAGAATGAATAAATAAATGTATTTATATTATATATATATAAGCTCTTTTTTTTTAAACCTCCAGTGAGTAAAACTTTTTATTACCAATGGTTAAAAATGTCATGTCCTAGGAATCTGGCAAGCATTCAGAACCATTTAATCTTTCAGCAAGGTTTAATCAGAAGAGTTTTATGTCTCTTTTGTGCATTGTCATATGCCCACCACAATTTGTCTCCCCCATACTGGACTGACAGATCGAGAGAATGAGCAAGGGGCCGGAACATTTGAGCATAATCGCAATGTCAGCACTGTTAACTGTATTTATGAGAAGCGAGTTAACACTATGACATTAATAATTTCATCAGATTACACATGTTTGCCTGACAAACAAGCAAGCCATTCTTTCCAAATTGTCTGTGACCAGAGCAGCTAGGAGTTGGAGAGCGGCCACAAGATTCCAGTTTAAAAAAAAAAAAGTCACCTCACAAAAAGAAAAAGAAAAAGAAAGAATGAAAAGAAACAACTCTGAACAGCATCTATTGTTATGTTTGGGGGAAGGGGAGGAAAAAATTAGATCTTTCGCTATTTGCATCCAGCCAGACGGGATAAATTCTGCTCCCTTGTCAATAAGCAAAGACATAATGGTTAGGAACATAGAATAAAGAAGGAAGGGCTGGGAAGTGTAACAATCTTGTCTCGCTGCATTGTAGTTCAAAGAATTTAAAAAAAAATAAAGAAAGAAAAAAAAAGAAAAAAAGGTTTCAGGCAAAGACTACGTTTGTCTTGACTACTGGAAACTCCTCTTGCTCACCTGAAATGATGCCGGTGATTTATGACTGGGCTACCAAATGCATTGGATAACAAAGACACTTTTTTACTTTCTAATTTTGGAGGGGTACAACACAGGCAGCTCGTACAGCAATCTCCTAACTACATATTTCACTCCATAAGGGGAAACAATAAGAGAGAACATGACATGTATTAGAGAAGTAAATTATAATGTTATACTCTTTGGTCCAATAAACCATCCAGGGCTGTCATGCTCTTGACTACTGAGGTGTTGTTTTATGCTACAGCTTAATCAGCTGGGTCTAGCCTGCTCCTCTGTGTGTATGGCACTGCCTCAGGCAACATAAATGCCATGATTCACATGCATGGTTGCCAGTGCCTCCATGGTGAGGACCCGTGCAGTTGCCCACATAAGTTATTGGCCGACCAGGTGGATTTGTCTTGCACTTCAATTAGGAGAAGGGAACGGTACGGGGCTGATTCGTAAAATCATCATCAAAAACATAGAGGCCACCTGTTTGTCTTATTTCCTGGGGCTGGCTCCCCACTGCCAGCGTTTGCTTCTAATAAAGGTGATGTTTCATCATCAGAGCCTACAATTTATGTCCACACTAGAGGAATGCAGGCAAAGAAGTATCTGCATTTATGAATATGACATGATGCAGCACTGAGGGGGAAGAAAGGGTGGAATATAAAGCAAGATGCAGACACTAAAAATCAAAGTGACACAATAGATTCAAATTATAGCACTTGGAAAGCATCCCAATATATGTCCTAAAGGGGAGGGTAAGGAATTGGATTTGGAGATAGGAAGACTTAAGTTCAAATGTCATCTTACTTATACACCATACAACTATAAATCTAGACAAATCCTTTACTTATGTTTTATTTTCCGCATCTGTAAAATGGAGATAATAATCCTACTTACCTCAAAGGATTGTTGTGGATATTTATTTCATAGGGATTGTTGTGACCATCAAATGAAATGCCAGATGTAAAATATTTTGTAAGCATTAGAATATTATATAAATGCTATTACTATTATTTACATTTGGTGTAGAAGTATTTACATGCACTTGATAATACCTTTTTGAGAGAGCATGAAATATTTTTTCAATTACATGTAAAAATGTTTAACATCTTTATTTTTTTTATTTTGAGTTCCAAATTCTTTTCCTCCCTCTTTTCTCTCCCCTTCACCGAGAAGGCAAATAATTTGATATAGGCTATATATGTACAGTTGTGCAAAACATATTTCCTTATTAGTCATATGAAAGAAAACATTGAGAAAGAAAGGAAGAAAGAAAGAAAGAAAGAAGAAAGGAATGAAGGAAGGAAGGAAGGAAAGAAGAAAGGAAGGAAGGAAGGGAGGGAGGAAGCAAGGAAGGAAGAGAAGGAAGAAAGGAAGGAAGACAAGAAAGGAAGGAAGGAAGGAAGGAAGGAAGGAAGGAAGGAAGGAAGGAAGGAAGGAAGGAAGGAAGGAAGGAAGGAAGGAAGGAAGGAAGATAAGTAAGAAAGTATTCTTTGATCCACATTCAGATTCCATCAGTTCTTTCTCCGAAAGTGAATAGTATTTTTCATTATGAGTCCTTTGGAATTGTCTTAGATCATTGTGTTGCTTAGAATAGCTAAGTCATTCACAGTTGACCATCATACAATATTGCTGTTACTATATACAATGTTTTTTTTTTTTCTGGTTCTCCTTACTTCATTTTGCATCAGTACATGCAAATCTTTCCAGGTTTTTCTGAAAGCATCTTGCTTGTCATTTCTTATAACAATATTCTATCACAATCATATGCCACAACTTGTTCAGCCAAGATCTGTCTATGTTACTTTCATAACATCTCTTTTTTTATATCCCTTTATCTCATCTGATATTCATCTGCTGCAGGTCCTCATCACCTCCTCCTGTCTGTTGCAGTACCTGCTTGTGAGTCTGTCTACCTCTAATCTCTCCCCACTTCAGTCTACCTTTCACTTAACTGTCACAGTTATCATCCTAAAGCATAAATTTGATAGTCACTTTCCTGCCTCCCCCTCCACTTCTAGTCCCACTCCTATCACTGCCACTCAATAAACTCCATTGGCTCCCAATTGCCTCTAGGATCAAATATAAAATTTGCTAGCATTCAAACCCTTTCTAATCCGCTCCCCCACATACACTTTCACACATACCTTTCCAGTCTTCTTCTACCTTATATCATCTGTCACTTCCACATATGGTTATTCAGTGAAATTGACTTCCTGTTGTTCCTCAGACATATCCCAAATCTCGGCATTTTTCCACTGTGTCTGTCATGCCTGCAGTGCTCTTCTTTCTCATCTCTGCCTCCTAGCTTCCCTAGCTTCCTTCAAGTCTCACCCAAAATCAGAACTTCTACCAGAAACCTCTTCCTATCGCCCTAAATTCTAGTTCTTTCCCTCTATGGATAATTTCCAGTTTATCCAATTTGTTTAGACAGAGAGATAGACAGACAGAGAGAGAGAGAGAGACAGAGAGAGTTTGTACATAATTGTTTATGTGTTGTCTCTCCCTATTAGACTGTAAGCTCCTTGAGAGTAAGGACTATCTTTTACAGTCTTTTTCTTTTTATTCCAAGGACTTGGCACAGTACCTGGCACTTACTAGTACTTAATAAATGTTTACTGACTGGCTAATTGACTTGTGCTTTCTAAACCAAACCTTCCTTATATTCCTAGATATATCTATATCTATCTAATATATCAGGTATGCCTTGTTGGAAGGATTAAATGTGATGATGCGTATAAAGCACTTGCAAACTTTGAAGCACTATACAAATGGCAGCTATTGGGGGGGGCAGATAAAACTAATTTCATCAGTTTCAGGAACTCCCAATGTGAAAATTTCCTCTGCCAGTGTAGAATAAAGATGATGATGATGACAGTAACTCACATTTATATAATAAAACAAATAATTTCTACAAAGCTCTGTACATATCTTGTTTAATCCGTACAAAAGCCTTTATGAGGTAGATGCTGTTATTGTCCCCATTTTACAGATGAGGATGCTGAGGCACAAAGGGCCTTCCCCTGTAGTCCTACAATGAATAAGTATATGTGTTAGAGTCTGGGATTTATTCCATAGAGTCTGTTCCAGCATTCTGGTGATACAGCCAGCTTCATCTGACGCCTACTGTCATTACTCCATTATTCATTTATCACTAAGCATTGTTAATACCATAAAAGCAACCAGAGTGATAACAGCAATAAAAAGTATGTAAATAAAGCAACAGTATATTTCTATTTTTCAACTCTATTACAAGTCTGGGAAAATGTCATTTGAGAACAAATAATAGACAAAGTAACAGAATGAAAATAATACTCCTTTGGCCTGGAAAATGCCTTAAGTATGAATCGTCTTTGGATCAGTCAGCTTAGATGTCATAGCTCCAGACTTTTACATAAATGCCAAAAAAGAAAGAAAGAAAGAAAGAAAGAAAGGGAAAAAAGTATTTATAAAACGGGAAAGTCAGAGAAGTTTTACTTAAAGAAATGACTATGTTGGCCAAAAGGGAGGCTGGGGATAGGGGAAAAGAACATTTCAATCTTGAGACAAAAAATTTCTTAATAAAAGAAATAGAAATGGGATGAAACCAAAAATTTCACTAGGGAAAAAGTAGAAAAATAATGAGACACTTCAGTTTCTGTCTGTCAATGGTAAACCAGTTTTTATTAAGTACCTACTATTACCAGGTTCTATGCTAAATTCTGGAGATACTAAGAAAGGGAAAAAATGACCCCTGTCCAAAGGCTATATAAGACAGCATGTAAATAAATAGGTATAAAAAAAACACACAGGTTGGGAGGTGGGTAGCTTTCTGAGGAAGTTGTTCTTATAGGGCAAAAAAAAAGGGATTCTATCCATCAGATTATGACTCTGATGCCAACTGCCTCTCACTGCAATCATGGAGACTTCAAAGGTTCAGGGACAAAGCTTGCCGCTACCTTCATCAGGAGCCCAGTATATTCATGCCCCTAATAGTGGTTAAAATTCAGAAATATCAACATTTATGAGACTGGCAGAGTTTAATGCCAGGTAATAATATCAAGGATGCTCTTTGTATTTAGAATTTATTTCCCAATCCAGTTGCATGTAGTGTAACTGGATAACAAAGGAAAAGATCTAGGGATAAGAAGGAGAGAGGGGAGAGTGGTGGAAAAAAACCTATTCCTCCATTATCATGGGGCTATTTTCAGAAAAAAATGAGACTCTCACTTATGAAGACTGAATTGACGTCTTTCTGCAGTTTAGGTTGCCTGAATTTACATAATTAAATACTCCTCAATATGCCCAAATATTAATTATTTTTAGTAGTGATCCTTTGGGGCTGCTAGGTGCCACAGTGGATTGTGTAGACTCCTCTTCATGAATTCATATCCAACTTCAGACACTCACTAATTGTATGATCCCGGGTAAGTCCCTTAACCCTGTTTGCCTCAGTTTCCTTATCTGTAAAATAAACTAAAGAAGGAAAAGGCTAATTACTCCAGTACCCTTGCCAAGAAAACCCTAAATTAGGTGAAAAAATGTCAGACATGCCTAAAAAATGACTCAATAATAACACTTTCTTTAAGAATCTGGTTTCAAATCCTACCTCAGATGCTTATGACTAAGTGACTAATTCATTTTATGTTCCTGGACTCAGTTTCCTTATATGTAAAATGAAGGAATTGGGCTATCTGGCCTTTGAGGCACCTTCTCCCTAGTTCTATGATCTTCAAGTTTGTAAAGTGCTTTGCATGTATTATCTCATTTAGTCCCATAATAAAAGCCCATATTCACACAGTTCTTTAAGATTTAACAATAACTGACATTTATATAGGGCTTTAAAGTCTGCCAGGCTACTCACCTACATTTTTCTCACATGAGCTTCACAAGCTGGGAAGTAGGCTCTACAAAATTGATCCCAATTTTACAAATGAGGACACAGGTATGCAGAACCATAAAGCGATTTATCCGTTATCACTGAGTTAGTATATCAGAGATGGGATTTAAAACAGGCTTCCAGAGTCCAGAGCACTCCATCTATAACACTATCCATTGCTTCTTTCCCCACAACAACTTTGTGAGGCATGTGGTACAAGTATTGTTGAATCCATTGTATAGGTAGGGAAACTGAGGCCCAGAGACTTTGAGCAGTTTGAGCAATTTAAAGAAACCAGTCAGGGAAAGAGTCAGGCTTCTAATTTAAGTCTACGCTATTTCCAAAAGAGATGCTTCTCACTGGAAACTTGTTATTTACCTGTTTCTATGCTACATATACATTTTCTTTTCCCAAAATAGACTATAAATTTTTTTTGTATGTAAACCACAGTAACTATGGTTTATACTTTTCTTTCTCTCCAGGAAAATATTTTATACAGTAGGAACTTAATCTTTTTATTGATTGACTAATAAAAAAGATAAATAGCTATCCTTTCCATATCTTGGGAGTTGGGAGTATAGTGCCCCCCAGATCTAGAAAATCAATGTAAAATTTTTTTGACCCTCCCTTCATATCAGAGAGAAGTCTGAATTATTTTTGGTATTAAAAGATAAAATATGTTAAAATTAAACAATACTATGCATATTCTATGCATTTCTGCATTTCTAAACTTTTTCTCTGTCATCTGCTGGCTTTTGCATGTTATCTGCAGTTTCTTCAAAACTCAAAAATTCTCATTAGATTTCTTATGCTGCTGCATATGAAACTGCAAGGAGGAAAGTTGTTCTTCTTATAGAACAGGGATGGATGGGAGGCAGGAGAACAAGCCTGTAAAGATCCTTTCAATTTTATGATTATTTTTCTTGGAAGAAGTGAACTCCCCAAAAAGGTTGGAGAAAAATAGAAATATTTAAGTCTAATCACATCACTCTTGTTATACCTTATGCACTGTACCTTCTGATCAATCAATCAAAAAGCATTTATTAAGACTGGCCCTATGGCAGACACTACCTAGAAGGAATACAAAGAAAGGTAAAAAACCAAAAAACAAAACAAAACAAAACAACAAAAAAAATCCCTACCCTCAAGGAGCTTATGTTCTGATAGAGGAAATGACACATAAATAACTACAGGAGAGGAGATGGGAGGTAATATTGCAGGGGAAGGCACCAGCAGCTGGGAAAGACTGGGAAAGTTCTCTTACGGAAAAACAGGATTTTCAGCCCCTCAACTGCAGAAATTACTACATGCCTGTGGTTTCAGGTTTTGTGTTTTTGGCCAACGGCCCCACAGTTGCTTCCAGGAGTACACCCAGCTCAGGACAAGCACATCCTGCTCCAGCATCTCTGCAATGTGTTTGCACTAGGCCTGTAGGTCAGCTGTTGGGAATGTTAAGAGCACAACAAAAGCTATTTCTGCCCTATGGCAGCTGTAACTTGAAATTCCTCTTTGGGATTTGCATCCTTTCTAATGTTATTTTTTTTTTTAAATTCGGGTTCTACCATTCTGTCCCAGATGACATCCATCCCATGTTTAGGAAATAATTTGAATATACCAGGGTAAAATTAGCAATGAATAAAACCAGCCAGCCAGCAAGCAAATTGAACATTTTCTCTGCCCCAGATATTGCACTGGGTGCTGAGGACAAAGACAAAAAAGAAAATCCCTAACTCCCCCAAAAGCTGATATTCAATGGAAAGAAACAATATGTATGTAGATGAGTCTATATATAATGGATAGAGTAATTACAGGGTGAGGGTGGGAAGGTTCTAACTTACTGAATGGAGGACCAGGAAAAGCTTCATAGAACGTGGAGGTAGAAAAATAATTAAGGCTTTGAGTGGCTCTGTACCTCAGTTTCTCTTAGCTGTAAATTAGTGATACTGCTATTTTATCATCGTCTAAAATTGAACATAGCAAAGAGAGGTTCATTTACTTGCTATACAAGTATAACTATATAGAACTGACTTTTGTCCTTAATCAGTGGATAGAAGACCTAAGTTTAAATCTAGCCTCAGACACTAGTTGTGTGACTCCAAGTAATGGCTGATTGCCTCAGTTTCTTCCACTGTAAAATGACTTTAGATCACCCACTCCTCAGAGTTGTTGTGAAGATCAAATGAGATACTAACTGTAAAAGCTCTTAGCTCCTTACATAGATGCTTATTCCCACCCCTCCCTACTCTGTAGGACATTTTGAGACAGCCACATTGGTCCATGACTACACTGCCTTATGTTAGAGTGAAGGCGCTTCAGAAGTCACACAGTCCTCCCCCATACCCCCAACATCCTCAAAAAGTGGTTTTTGAGCCCTCATATAAAGAAATCTGAAGGGGATTCAAAGCAGCTTTCTCCATTGGTTTTCAACAGCTCTAAACATTAGGCAGTTAGGGTTTTTTTTTTTTTTCTTACAATACTTGAGGTGAGAGAATCCTGGCTTGGCTATTTCTTACTTTCTAGGTGACTTTCTTGAGAAAGTCATTAGATTTCTAGGGGCCTGCTTGAGGACCAGAGAAGGTGGCCAAATGATCTCCGAGATTCTTTCCCTTTCTAGATCTATGATCCCATAATGCTAAGTTGCTGGGTTAGTACTAAGTGGTTCTAATAGCAGGCTTGATTTCACCAGTGGGTATGGATAAGTTGCTCATCTTTTGGAAGCAAATTAACTCTTTGGAGCCCCTAGGGTATCCTTCATTTACTAATGCACTTACTAATTTGTTTACTGCCTTGCTTCTAATTAGCAACACTCTCATGGTGACTGTGGGCTTTGGAAGTTTGCAATTGTCACGATGGATCCGGAGCCCCCCTTTTACGCTGCGCAGAGACTATTTATTTCTCTCCTTAGATGGAAGGCACCCCAGAAGAGCGCCTGGGCTTGCACCATTTGTCACATACAGAGAGGGATCCATCACTTTGACAGCAATGTCTTCAATGGGACAGTGATGGGAAATTGACGTGTCGCCTGCCTTGTTTCTTGCTATTCCGAAAATATAACGAGGGACTTTGTTATTGTTGGATTTGGAATCATGGCACCCCCTCAAAAGATAAAAAAAGACCGGGAATGATGGAGAGGCTGAGATAGCTTGGAGACACATCGAATTGTTCTCCCTGCTGGTATAGAACCCTCCTCGCCCAGCAGAGCCCACTGGCACGCAACTGCTAAAGTCTTCCAATGAGGGCATCTCCATCTTCACCAGGCACGTTGGAAGTAGGGTTACCTCATTTATTTCCCAGCTCTCCCACTGACATAACCTTTAAAAAGTGAAAGTTTACATTAAAAATTATTTTGAAAGTAGATTTAGACCTTGATCTAAACAGCTAATCTCAAAAAACTCCCAACTCACATGTCTCTTTCCTTGGCCACTGAAGGGCAACAAGCACCTCTTATACTTGAAACAAGAAACTTTGGCTCCAGAACTAATGGCTTAGCCCCTCTGGATTTTTGTGCTATCATCCAGGGCCAAGCTTCTTTTTTTACTCTGCCTGTACTGAAGTCACATTTTAATTAAAGTCATTTTTGCCTACTCCTTTCTTTTTACCCCCACTCTCCCTCTTTGCTCAGGCCCTCTTTTCAGAATGATTAAAAACTCGAATTAACGGCATTGCGGCTGCCTAAGTGAATCAGGGATCAGTGCACAAAGGCCCCTCAAACCACCAAACCTCCTCCTAATTCCATCACCCACAGAAACTGCATCTCTCCTTAGGGGCCCCCCGGCTGCCTTTGTTTCTGTCTTCAAAGCACAATACAGTCCTCGCTTCAACTCAAGGTGTATTGTCTTCCTTTCTTGGGAAATCACTTAGAAGAAAAATATGTGATGTGGCAAAAAGACACCACCTCTCATAAAAAGAAGCCCCCAAACTGTTTCCCAATGAATTTCTTTCACTAGCCCACAGGCTCTTAAACTGGGAGACATAACTTGGTTTTTGTTTTTGTTTTTTCTTAATACTCTGCTAGATTTCTTTCAATAGAATTAGTTTCCTTTTTAATCCTATATATTTTGTTTTATGCATTTAAAAATGTTTCTTCTGAAAAAAAAAGCTTCATAGATTTCAGCAAATAGCCAAAAGGATCCGCAATATACACACACAAAGTTGAGACTATTTTGCAATTATGTGAGCCTTGTACACTATTCAGATAACTTCTTTGTAACTGTGGTGGAACATGGAATATTTTGATCTTTATATGAATTTACCATAATCATATCCCCTTACTTGTGTTGAAGGGGATATCATATTACTAAGGTCCTAACAAGTAGTACTGTGATGTTTAAAAAAAAAATCTTTTTTTAAGGAGAAAAAAAAAAAGAGTTCTGTCTGCAGAGCTTGAAAGACCTGTTTAAATAACAAAGCCCCATTTTCCATGTTTTATGTAAACCCAGTGGATTAACAACTGGCACCGAGCTAAACTGACACCCTGATTAATCTGTGCCAGGCTGGCTGCTCCATTGAATTGTTTGCACCAGCCATCCCCTGTATGCAAACAGGAGAGGCTGATTCAGGCAGCCAGCAGGCTCCAGTGGCAAGGGGGAATATGGGGGGATTTAGCAGTGTACAAGCACAGGGCAGCCTTTGTAATCCTTGCAAGACTCTTCCTTCCAATAGAACAAATTCTGAGCTGACAGGCAGAGGGTCCAAGTCACTCCAGGGTAGAAAGCTGCAGAAGTTGGTTTGCTTTCTCTCCTTCCTTAACATACCCCTATTGGCAGAAGAAGAAAAAAAAATTTTTTTTAAGTGATATAAATGACGGCCGATAACCAGGCTTGGTCCTACCCCCTGATTAAAGTGTCACGATGCCTCTTTAGAAATCAAAGGCGTTATCCTGCTAATGAACCAAATTAGACTGAACTAACATTCATGTTAATAATTATTACTTGCAGAGCTAGCTGTGTTTGGAGTGTTAATGATAATGGGGACGCTGAATATGATGATAATATTTCTCAGGTGCTTATCCACTCAATAGTTGAAAGCAGAGGAAACTAGATGGCAGGAATCCCCCAGTGGTCCAATTTTAGCACCCTGGGGCGGGGAATAGGAGGTAGGATTTTGCCTGAGTGAGGATTACTAGATGAAGACCCGAGGTGAGTAATGAAACGAAGGTCCAAACCAAAACTCTTATTAAAACCAGAAGTGTTAACCTGACAAACTCACTCTTTCACACTCCTTAATAGGATCTTAGCGATATTGTAGGTCTGCCAGCAATGCATATGGTCTTCATTTTCCCTTAAAATGAGTCACAATAAAAGACGATTTTTATATTCTCAAGGCTAGGTCTCCAGAAGACATGCATTTGTGATGCTATTGATTTTTTTCTTTAAAAAATTCCAGCTAAAATGCCATTATTAGGCATGGGTTACAGTTACAGTGAAAAGTGAGAGCTGCCACCGAGTCCCTGGGGAGGGGGAATGATCTGTTGGCTCCTTTCTGTCATTGTCAGGGTGTAGAAAGAATGAAAAATACTTCAGTGTATTTCATTATTAGTACATGTGAACAGTTTGAACTTTCTATTATTGAGCCATCTTCTTTTATAGGTAACACTCTCTTCCCAACATTTTTAAAAATGATTTTGACATGGATGGTGGGGAAAAGTGGTCTGGGTTTGCTATATGAGCATGCATTCACCTGAATAATTTGTCTTGTTACATCAGAGTAATGATTTTTTTTTTTTGTTTTGTTTGTTTTAATTGGACCTGGGGTTTTATTAGAGTAGGGATTTCCAAGGGAGGAATTGCCTCTACTAGGGCAGAGATGTGATTTGTGATCTAAAGGATGCCAGAGCTATTGAAAATTAAAAAATTTGTCCAGTGTTTGTTACATAGTATGTGTCAGAGAAGGGAATGGAGTCCCCAGGTCTTGCAGATTTTCATGATGCCAAGGTCACATCTTTATGCATACATCTTTCATTTTAATGTATGTTTTATATTTTGTAGCTATCACTACATGTTTTCTTCCTTGATTGATAGACTATAAGCTCTTTGAAGGAAAGCACTAAAGTTATTCCTTTCTACATCATGAAGGTTAGGGGTGCAGTGCCCCCATGAGCTGGAAAATCTGCTTTAAGATTTTTGATCTCTTCATATCAGAGAAGAAATTTGAATTATTATGGTATTAAAAGATGAAATGTGTTGTTATTGTACAATACTATACATATTTTATGCATTTCTGAGTTTCTAAACTTTTTCTGTGTCGTCTGCGGGCTTTCACATGTCATCTGTAGCTTCTGAAAAACTCCCAAAAAATTCCCATTTAATTTCTTATGCCAAACCATGATATATTGAAATTGCGATGGGGAAAGTCATGATGTGGAAGGAATAACTGTGTTTCATTTATGTCCTAGAAAACTCAGTATCCAGTGCAGTGCCTGGCATATAATAGAGGCTTAATAAATGTTTGTGGACTTATTAAGTGACCACAGATTTAGAACTGGAAAGGATCTTTCAGGTCATCATGTATAGCTCCCTCATTTTAAAGAAAAGGAAACTGATGCAGGGTAAAGCAATTTGCCCAAATACACCCAGATTAATAAATGGAAGCTTGAATTCAAACCTAGATCCTCTAACTCCAAATTCAGTATCTCTTCTTCAAAAAGTAATTCCTATGGTTACAACATTCTCTATTTCCATTCCATTCAAAGGTTCAACATTTTTAATCATTTCCTTGCACTCTTGAGAAATGAGAGCAAATTTAATTCATGAATCTAAATCATTTTTTATAGAAGATGCTGAATTAAGTGCTGGTGATAGAAAGGACAAAAATAGAGCAGGCCCTTCCCTCAAGAAGCTTATTTTCTAATGAAAAATTCTACCACACAAATTCTATTACACTACGAGGAAATTTTATCCAAAAATAAATTGTTCTGTGAGTACTGAATTTGGAGATAGAAGATCCGAGTTCAGAAGTTCTCTCTATTACTTAACACCTTGTATGAAGTTGGGCAAATGGTTTCAATGCAATATAATTTGCTCATTTGTATAATGAGAGGGAGTTACATAAAGTTGAAAAGATGATCAAAAATGGAAGAACTATGTTATGAATTGATTCAACCATTCTGGAAAATAAATTGGAATTGTGTGGGAAAATAATTAAACAGTTCATAGCACTAATATACTATATTGTATACCTAAAGGAGATAAAAAACAAACATCAAGTCCCCATATATACCAAAATATTCATAGCAGCACCTTTTATGATAGCACAAACTAGGAATAAAGTAAGCATTCTTAATCGAGAATGGCTGAATAAATTGTGGCATATGAATATGTTGTAAGAAACAGCAGAAATGGGAATTTCAGAGAAGTATGGGAAGATATGTATAAACTCATGAATAGTGAAATAAACAGAATCAAGAAAACATCTTATACAATGATTAAAATAATATAAATGAAAATAACAATAATAATAGCTAATATTATTTAATAATTATATGATAATAGGGTTTTCAAAATATTTGACATTTATTATTTTATTTGATTCACATAACTCTGCAATTGTTAGCTCTATTTTACAAAGGAGGAAACTGAGGCTGGGAGATTCTAGGTGATTTGCTCAGGGTCATATAGCTAGTTAATATTCAAATTTAGATTTTACTGATTCCAAGTCAAGCATGCTATCCACCATGACAGTCTACCCATCTGTCTTGATCCTGGAGAATGTGTGATGAAATCCATTTCCTTCCTCTCAGTAAGGAAGTGGGGAATTGTGGATGTGGCATCAATAGAATTTTTACAACACAATTTTAAAGAATAATAAAATAAGAGAATTGAAGAAGATTATCACTAATGTCTATTCCAGCTCTGAATCCTATGATCCTAGAGGAAGGCTTTCCCGTACTTCCCCTCTCGTAATAAATATGAAAATGGAATAAAATGCAAATTGAATCTAAATCTCCATTAGATTGTAGGCTCCTTGAAGACTCAAGACTGTCTTTTGCCTCTTTTTGTGTCTCTAGCACTCAACACACAGGGGGTCCTGCACATAGTAGGTGCTTGATAAATGTTAATTGATTGATTAAAACAAATTCTCCCATCCTTTCCTTACCTGTTTGACATGACTGCAAAATGTATTGAAGCAAATTGATCCATCCCAAATAGCACTTTCCTATCAAGATGCTGTTCATTTCCTGAGCATATTGTTCTCCCTTTCAATTAAGAATAAGGCCAAAAAAGATGATAGATTTTTCAATACACAGAATAAGTAGTGGGATTTATGATTGCTTCTTGAATATTCCACTTTTCAAATTTCATCCTTTATAATGACAGCAAACGTGCCTGCTCAATTTTTTCCCCTCTGAGGATTAAAAAGAAGAAAGAAAGAAGAAAGAAGGAAGGAAGGAAAGAAGGGAGAGAAAGAGAGAGAAAGAAAATAAAAAAGTTAATAATGCTGTTTTCTTTTCAAAGTTTAATTGTTTGATATGATTATGCTTTCCACATGTTTTCAATGTTCAGCTTTATCATTTAAGGCTGGCAGAGAGAGACCAAAAGGAAACATGTTTTAAATGAATATGAGACGTTGACACTGTTTGAAGCAAATTATATCAAAAACAAAGTTCTGGAAATTATTATTGTTTTATTAAACATTTATGAAGTGTCAGGGTAGGCCTTAGTGAATTAAACAACCATATTTTTCAATTTATTTCAATAAAAGGCAAGACTTAGTAACAGCTGAGAATTCCTTGTTCTTCAAATCCCAGAGTTTCTTAAGAGCACCTATTTTCCTCTATGGGATCTTGTGAATGTTGGGGTGTCTGCACACATGTACACACATGCAAGCATGCATGCATATGCATAGGTGCATATGTAACTCAAGAAGCTTTTGTTAGTTTTCAAAACAAAGATCACTCTGATTGGTATTAGAGGACCTGTAATACATTGTTGGTGGAACTGTGAACAGATTCAACCATTCTGGAGAGCAATTTGGAGCTATGCTCAAAAAGTTATCAAACTGTGCATACCCTTTGACCCAGCAGTGTTTCTACTGGGCCTATATCCCAAAGAGATCTTAGAGGAGGGAAAGGGACCCACATGTGCAAGAATGTTTGTGGCAGCCCTTTTTGTAGTGGCTAGAAACTGAATGTTATGGAATATTATTGCTCTGTAAGAAACGACCAGCAGGACGATTTCAGAGAGGCCTGGAGGGACTTGCATGAACTGATGCTGAGTGAAACAAGCAGAACCAGGAGATCATTATACACAGCAACAACAATATTACATGATGATCAATTCTGATGGACATGGCTCTCTGCAACAAAGAATTGTCTCAAACCAGTTCTAATTGTTCAGTGAAGAAGACCATATACACCCAGAGAGAGGGATGTGAAATGTGGACCACAACATAACATTTTCATGATCTCTATTGATATTTGCTTGCATTGTGTTTCCTTTCTCTGATTTTCTTTTTTTTTTCTTGTAGATAGGATTTTTCTTGCACAACTTGTCAAGTATTTCAACATTATTAACATGTAGTGGACTTCCTGCCATCTAGGGGAGGGGAGGGGACTGGGGGTAAAAGTTGTAATGGAAAGCCTTGTAAAGATCAATGCTGGGGAACTACCCATACATATGTTACACAAATAAAAAGCTATAATAAAAAAATTTTTTTTAAATACAAAAGGTAAAAAAAAAAAATACAAAAGGTATTAGAGGACCTGTGTTTGAATTGTAGGCCAGCTCCTTACGAATGCTATTGTTAAGGAGGAACTAGGGCACAATGCAAAGAACACTGATTCTGAAGCAAGAAGACCAGGATTCAAATCCTATTTCTAATGGCTAATACTTCCATGATACATAATAAGATCTTAACTTCTTTAGCCTCAGTTTCTTCATCTGTAACATGAGGTTGGATGTAGTTCCTTCATCTCTTAAATTTATCAATCAATAAGCATTGATTAAGTACCTAATATATCTAAGCCCTGGGAATACAAAAACAACAAATAAGACACTCTCTGATCTCCACAAATTTGTGTTCTACTAGAGGAGATAATGTCCACCATACACACACACACACACACACACACACACACACACACACACACATATATATTGCTTTTTGCTGAGGCAATTGGGGTTAAGTGACTTGCCCAGGGTGAACAACTAGAAATGTTAAGTGTCTGAGATTAGATTTGAACTCAGATCCTTCTGACTTCAGGGCTGGTGCTCTATCCATTGTGCCACTTAGCTTCCCTCTATCATATAATTTTAGCAGAATGAATACAAAATAAACTTAAAGGAGTTTAATACCTAATTGGGAGGGAGGGCATCTTCCATTGGTAGAGGATCAGAAAAAGCTTCATATAGAAGGTGGTGCTTGGACTGACTCTTGAAGAGGCATTCTCTGAAGGTGACATGAGGAGGAAAAGCAATCCAGGCATGGGATTAGACAAGGCCAAAGGAGTAAAGAGGAAAGATGGCCATGTCCTGTGTGAAGAACCAATACCAGTTTGGCCATATCACTGAGTCAGGAAAAGAGAGTGATATACAATGGATTATAAAGATAGGTCTGGCCCAGATCATAAAGGAATCGAAAAATCAAACAGAACAGTTTATATTTGATCCTAAAGATGATGGGGAGCCAGAGTTTATTGAGTAGTGGAATGATATCGTCAGGCCTGAACTTAAGAAAAATCATTGTAGCAGTTATGTGGGAGGTAAATTGGTGTTGGGAGAGACTTGAGGCAGGAAGATCAATTAGATGGCTACAGCAATAGTCCAGGAATAAGGTGATGAGAATATGAAATGAGGTAGACAAGGCTGTGTGAATAAACAGAAGAGGGTTGATGCAAGAGATGCTATGAAAGTAGAAAGGACAAGATTTGGCAACTGAAAGGATATAAGGGATGATGGAGAGTAATATCAAGAACAACATCAAAGTGGTAAACTTGGTTAGAAAGATGATGGTATCCTCAAAAGAAATAAGGAGGTTCAGCAGAGGGGTAGGCTTAGAGGGAAAGATAATAAGTTCTGTTTATAATATGTTGAATTTGAAATATCTATGGGACATCCTTTCTGAAAATCTGACATGTCATCAATGATGCAGAATACAATGGGGCTAAATATATAAATCTGTATAGAGATGATAATTAAAACTGTAGGAAAAAATAAGGGAAGAGAAAAATGAGAGAGATGGGAGCAGGGTAGAGAAGAGAAACACAGAAAGAGAGGAGACAGAGAGAGAAAAAAGAGACAAGAGAGAGAAAGAGAGATACCCACAGAGACACAAAGAGGCAGAGAGAGAAACAGACAGAAAGAAGAAAAAAGCTCAATAGTTATAGAATATAGTTATGGTTGGTAGACTGAGAAGTATCTGCAATCTATTCTAAAATCCTATTGCCTGTGTTACTTTAGACAAGCCATTTAATTTCTCTCGATTTCAGTTTCCTCATCTTTTAAATGAGGGGGATAGATTAGATGAGGCTCCTTCCAGATCTGAATCTATGATTGTTTGGTCTCTGTGCATTAAATGAGCAAATGAGGATATATAAATCATGTCCATGTTTCTAAATGAAACAGTATTGTCATCCTCCAGATTGTTATACGTTGCCAGTTTTCTAGCACGGTTTGTAGTGTGATGGTCCATGATAAGACAGAGAGATAGAGACAGACACAGACAGAGACAAACAGAGAGACAGAGAGACAGAAAGAGAAAGAAAAACATAGAGACAAAGACATATAGAGAGACAGAGAGACAAAGACAGAGAGAGACAGAGGCAGAGACACAAGAGACAGAGACAGACAGAAAAAGAAAGACACAGAGACAAAGATAGACACACACAGAGAGACAGAGACAAAGACAAAGACAAAGAAACACAGACAGACACACAAGGAGAGAGAGACAGAGAGAGAGAAAGAGAGGAAGAAGAAGAGAGAGAGAGAGAGAGAGAGAGAGAGAGAGAGATTTAGTCGTGGAGTTTGTTTCTCTGTAATCAAGTGGAAAGAGACCAAGGTCATGTTGCAGATTTCTCCCTCGTTCTGCCCTAGCCAAGAAGACTACGTGAATGTAAATTGCTTTATTGGTGAAGGGAATTAAAATTATAAGGAGGCGCACAGAAAGAAGTGCAAAATCAGGGCTGTGTCGGAACAGGGACAATATAATTGTGGGCTGGATTCCCATATGGGACTAAATTATCTGGCTTTTCGGACCGTCAGCATTTCTTGGAGGTAGCTGGAGCTCGGCCAAGGTGCCACGTTCGCTTCATTTTTTAAGACGGTTCTGATTCAACACAACTTTAAATATGCGCCGAGCTGCGAAGTAAGTGCCAGGAGGACCGGAGCAGGGTGGCACTCCCCCGGCGCTTTCTGCATCCTTCAACGTTTTGCCCGCCGCTAATTTTATTTGACTATTAAGACGGAAGCCACACTGCCGTGGCTTTCTTTTGCTAAGCAAAGTGTCGTTTGGGCTCATTTCTGTCTGGTCTGTAAAAGCTGGGGGTGAGGGGATGACATGGCAAGAGGAAACCCCCCCCCCTCTTCTGTGAGTACATATCAAGGTTGTCTGCCTTTCCAGTGCGCCACTCAGTAATACTATTTTGTAGCAACTCAATAAAGCTGATAGTTTTTCTGGGTAATTACCCACAGCCCCCTGCAGGACAAATTAGCATTCCTGACCTGAATAATGCTTACTAGAAAGAGTTCAATGGAATTTACTTAATCAGAATCGTTGCTTTCTTGTGCTGGGTTTTTGGTTTTTGGTTTTTGGTTTTGTGTTTTTAGTTTGGTTTTATTTTGTTTTGGTTTTTGTTTTTTACCTACTCTCCATTGTTGGGAAATGGCAAATTCCTTGCTAGGCTAGGTACCTGAAAGAAGGGACAGAAAGGATATGGAACCTAAAGATAGAAACATGTTTAGAGATTACACAAATAAGACTCTGTTTCACACAAATGTATTTCATAATACTTAGTCAAACACTGAGTATCATCTTTGTTATCTTAAGAGTTTCCTAAAGGAGGCTTTCAGAAGAAAACAAAATCCTCTGTTGCTTGTTAATTTCAGGAAGAAAAAAAGGGACCGTTTCTAAGTCATTTCTTTTCATTTTTAATAATAATAATAATTATCATCATCATTATTATTCTCTCAGGAGGTTTCTAGTTTATTAAGGACAAAGCTAGGCAATTTTGTTGTGACTTGCCCTGCAGATACTTGGATATTTCTCCTCCTTCCTTAGTCACAAAGAAAGTTTTAAGTAGTATATCATCCAGACCTCTCTCTCAGAATGAGGCTAAGTACATCTGCCTCTCCAGGGTTCCAGAGAGTGACCTAGTGAGTATAGAGTGTTTCTCCTCTGCTATCATGAGCTTCATCCCACACTTGCTTTGTTTCCTCTAAGGAGACGAATCCCTGTTCCTTCTTCTTTGATACTGCATTAACTGCAAAACTAAGTCTGTAAATGCTAGCACGCCAAAGCTTCCTCAGATCTCTGAAATGCTAGTTACTGAACTGCCCTCCAGATCTTTTGAAATTCCCAAGATCAAGGAGGCTCCACTCCCTTCACCTAGAACAGAAAAGGATAAAGAGACCAAGAATTAAGGTCCATTTCCCAGGACCTCCTAGTCTTAAAGAGAAAAAGGCTTCCCCCTACAGTTTTGTTTCTCACTGAATACCATCCAATAAAAAATATTGTATCAAGACCAAAGCATGAGAGAGAATATATGATGGATACTGGCCTGGCCTTTAGAATTCCTCCACAACCAAAGAGCCTCCTAGTTGTATCATTTACCTTGTGGCTAGTCAACCAGGACTGGTTATAAGATAGCTATATTGTCTCTTCTAGGCACACTCATTCCATTTCATCATAACACTCTCTGAAGCAATCTTCTCTGACTCTCCACATGGGGAAGTTGCACCATCCAAGAAAACTAATGGAGTCTGCACTTTCTCCAGACTGGTTACAAAAATAAATCGAATAAAGTTGTCATATGTGATGGATCCTGCTGCTGACCATTTGTCCAGATGCTTGATTTTTCAATGAGGATGTTTTATCTTGAAATTAAGAAGATGGAAAAAGAGCACATAGTTGAAGAGAGAGAAGCAAACCAAATCAAATAAAGAAATTATGAACATACATGGGTTGTGTAAAGAGGGGGTTTCCATAAAGGGTATGTGACCCACTGTCACAATGTCTAAAGGAAATTGCAGATGTCAAATGAGAGACAACAAGAAAACACAATAGCTAAAGGTATTTTCACCAGAACAGAGTGAACAAAATTCAAGGATTTCACTTGAAGGGAAAGAATAGGACTGTGCTTATTTCCTTGACTCCTTGAACCAGGGAAAGACAAACAGGGTTCAACCACTGACTCACATTAAAACTGAGAAGAGCAAAATACTCTTGGAATGGCTGTTATATAACAACTGTTTTTAAGAGGGTACTATTTAATGGTTGCTTTATCTTCATTTTCCTTATAATTGAAATTACTATACTATACATTGCATCTCTTAGGCTATAAGATGCTGGCAGGCATTATTCCATGTCTGTGAACGTTTGTTTGTTTGTTTGCTTTGTTGGTTTTTGGGAGAGCGGATAACTAAACTGTAGATTGAAATGAAAGGAAAGAAGAGGAGAGGGTATGAGGGAAAAGAAGAACAAGAGGGGAAAGGGAAAAGAAGTGGAGAAAAGAGACGTATGATATGTAATATGATCTATGATGTGATGTGATATGATTCCTAAACCTTTAGTTTGAATCCTAATTCTGTTGCTTACTTTATGTTGCTACAGACAATTACCTTACTTTTTGAGTCTATTTCTTCCTCTTGAAAGCATGATAGTTAGACTTACAAGCTTTTGGGTTTTTTTTGGTTTTTTTTTTACCTGGGACCTATGAACTTTTAATGTTTGATAGCAATATTTCAATATAATTTACTTCCTTTGTAAACATATGTATTTTATTTTATGCATCTAAAAATATGATTCTGAGAGAGGGTCCACAGACCCACAGACTGCTGCCAAAATATTCCTCCAGGACTTATGCAAACAAAGATTAAGCATGAAAGGACTAGATAATCTTGAAGATTTTTCTCCTCTTAGACACTGAGATCATAGAGCAGCCCTGATAGCATACTCTACAGCAGCTAGGGTAATGTCATTTGCTTGTCATGCCTCTTCCCCCTCTCATTTTAACAGTCCTGAATGTTTTCTCGGGGATGTTTTCCACATTCCTACAGAGAGACCTAGCCCCTTAATGATCTAAAGATGAAATTCTATTGCCCAAACTTAAGCACCTCAGGCCTCCTGGGAAATGCAGCATCCTGTGGGTGTCCCACAGCTGGCATGAGAAAACAGGCACAACAATAAACACAAATAAGGCTTGATCCAAAAATAGAAAAGCAAAATCCTGCTTTTATCTCTCAGTGAATCCCTAATACACTTCCCTGGGTCTGATTCCAGCACCATGACAAAAACGTGAGTCAATCAGAATATGCCCTTCCTCCTGAGTCCACCCTATAGCATCAAGGAAGGGCTTGCTCCTCCTAGTCTCTGTGCCATGCAAAGTGTTTACTTCTGGGATTAAGGTATGAATTCAGTCTTTCAAAACCAGAGAAGACTGATCCAAAATGTGAATGATAACTCGAGGCTGAAGCTTTTGGAACACTCCCCACACACTTTTTGTGTGCTCAACCTTTCCTTCCCAATGGTTAGATATCATAAGGAAACTTAATCCATATGTTTCTGATTCACCTAATCACAGCACCAAAATGTGGCGTTGTAATTGATATTTGATGTCCATAAAGCTTTCTGAGCTCTTTTATAAGCCTTTCATGCCTTTTCCTGAAGAATTAATTTGCCAAAAGTAAATGTACTCCAACACCAAAGCATTAAGCATGGGTTCAAGACCCCAGATCTCAAATCCTGCAGGGTGTTCTAAATTAGATAACATGTTTATCACCTCCTGTAACAATGTACAAATATTAGGATACACGTATGTGCTTGGCACTGGGCAGGATGTCTATTCTCTTTAGATATAAACAGAAAAAAGAAAGCAAGACAATGAAAAGATGCAAAGCAAAAATAGCTTATTCTGGGACTGCATTGCTTTAAATATTAATAATGTATCTTTTGCAATTTCATGGGGGAAAAACAGTAGGTGTGCAATGACACCTAGTTTTCCTCTACCCTCCAACCATCTTTTTCCAGCCTCTGGCTGAAACTTGGCATTTCTTCACATTCTGCCAGTGTTAGAGCAAATATCTGGTCAGTCACATGCCTGTCTCCTTATCACCATTCAGACTGACAATGTAAGGGGATGGAGTGGGGGATAGCAAAAAATAAAATATTAACTTCTTGGTTCAGGAGCATCCATTCAGGCTCTTGCCACTGCTGCTGTTTTCAATGGGCTCCCCTCTTCCCTTTAATTTGTAGTTGTTGTTCTCGTAAGAATGTTGAGAAGTACTGGCACTCAGCTCAGATTGCTATGTGACATGACTGAAAAGCCAAGAACCTTAGAAGGAAGAATCAGTTCACTGGCTTGTTATCACAGCTTTTTATAGTCAGTCCCTGCCAGTGGGGAGACTGAGGCTGATAGATTCATTGAATTTGGGACTTTCAGGATATATCTGATTCCTGCATGTCTAGCATTGACATGATGATTATCCTCCTCCCTGCTACAGGAGCAAGGGGATACCAGGCTGGCTGAGCAAGAATAAATCCATCTGGGTTGGAAATAGAGCAGGTCAAACCTTCAATGTCTATTAGAAAGTGGGTGACTGTTATACTTCCAGTTTGGGTGAGACAGAGGGACTCAGACTTGTCCCATTCCCTCTGCAAAAAGACAATCAATTCAACTCAGTATTTATTAAGCACAGGCTCAATGTGCATTGGTATTGTGCTGAGTCCCGGGGATCCAAAATGGTTTCTGCCTTCAAGGATTTTACAGTCTACTGAACAGAAATAACATATATACAGATAACGAAATCAAAATACCCATAAAATTAGTGCAAAGTAATTGGTCAGGACAGGACAGTATTAAAATATGGACAATAAAGAAAAGTCTTATATAGGAGGTGGTACTCCAGGACTTAAGCTATGCTTTGAAAGGCTTTAAGAATTCCAAATCACACTACAAGATCTGTAGCCCAAAGGGATCAAAGGAAAACATCCTACATGTACAAAAATATTTATAATGGCTCTTTTGGTAGTGATAAAGAATTAGAAATTGAGGGAGTGCTCATCAATTGGTAAATGGCTGAACAAATTGCAATATATGATTGTGATCAAATATTATTGAGCTATAAGAAAGGATAAGCAGGAAGATTTAAAAAAAACCTGAGAAGACCTATATGAACTGATACAAAATGAAGTGAACAGAACCAGGAGGACATTGTACACAGTCACAGCAATATTATACAGTGATTAGTTGTGAATGGCTTAGCGATCCTCAGAAATACAATGATACAAGACAGTTCCAAAGGACTTTAAATGAAAAATGAGATCTACCTCCAGAGCAAGAACTGAGTGAATCTGAATGTGGATTGAAGCATACATTTTTTGCCTTTATTATTCTTTGTTGTGGGGGCCTGCATTTTCTTTTGCAACAGGGCTAATATGGAAATGTATTTTCATAATTGCACATGTTAATCTTTATCAAATTGCTTGCCTTCTCAAGGATGGAGAAGAGGAAGAGAAGGAAAGAATATGGAACTCAAAGCTTTTTTTTAAAAATGTTTGATTTTTATTTGTATGTAATTGAGAAAAAATAATTTTAAAAAGAATTCCAAGTCAGAACTGAGTAGGAAAAACATTACAGAAATGCAGGATAACCTATGCAAAAGTATAAAGGAAGAATACTGCTATCTACAAGGAATTTCAAGTCAGTCAGTTTAGATAGAACATAGAGTGTGAGCAAGGGAGGAATATGTAATGATCCTGGAAAGCTAAATTGGAGCAAAACCATCAGATTGTGAAGGGTTATGTATCCTAAACAGGATTTTGCATTTTGTCCCAGAATCCTTTGAACAAGAGAATGACATAGTCATGCCTGTACTTTTAAATAGCCATTTGGTAAGCTGTGTGGAAAATCTACTAGAAAGAGGCAAGACTAAGGGCTGAGAAATCAAACTGTAAGATTGTGACAATAGCATTGGTGAGTAGGCATTAAGGCCCAAACTAGGGTGGTGGCCATATTAATAGAGAGAAGAGATAAATAAAAGAGTTATCAAGGGGAAAGGTTGCATATGATGGGGATGAGGGCATAGTTGAGGATGACTATTAGGGTGTAAACGTGTTTGACAAGCATGGGTACCTCAACTGGAAGAAGGAGGTATTCAAGGGAGGGTTGACAAAGATAGTGGTAAAATAGATTACACTCTAGATATGCTTGATTTCCTGTCTCTAATAAGTAGGAATTTCTATAACTCTGAAATCATATGAAAAAATATTCTACATAATGAAAGCAATCTCCCTTGAATTTTGTAGGATTTTAAAAAGAACTCAAGTGAAGCTAGCAGAACAACCCTAAAGATCTCTAAAAGGAGGAGAGGATTAGATTAATAATATCTGACTTTTGCATAGTTCTTTAAATTTTGCACAGTAGTATACATTGACAGTCTTGTTAGAATATCACAACTTTTCTGTCAAATGAATACTACAAATATTCATCTTCCCCTTGTGCAGTTGAGGATATTGAGGCTCAGAATTGTAATTTCCCCATGCTGACACATTTGATAAGTGTCAAAGGACAACATTTGAACCAAGGTCTTCTTCACCCTAATTCTAACATTTTATTCTCTAGACTACACTATTACTGGGGTCCCTTCAGCTCTTATGGTGAAATATTGTTTGTCCTTTACATACAGAAAGCCATGACCAGATTCACATTTAAAGACTATGCTTTAGATTCTTGGTGTTCTATTTTTTTTTTCCAGAATAGCAATGAGTTTCCATCTTTCTCATCTAATCATTTTATATATGTATAAAATGTATACAAATATGTGTATAAGTATACTTATGGCAATGCCCATTCAAATATAAGTTCCTTGAGACCAGAGATTATTTTAGCCTTTGTATGTATATCCTCAACCTAGCACAGTGCCTGGCACACAGGAGGTATATAATAAATGCTTGTTCCCTCCTCTCTCCCCATAACTGTAAAGTTCTTTCTCTTCTCTTGTCCCTTAAAATCCTTGGCTTCCTTTAAGACTCAGCTGTAATGCCTCCTTCTGCAGGAAGATCCTCTCAGGTGCTAGTGGCTTTCCCTCTGAGAGTGCTTTGTATGTAGTTTGTATGCATGCATGCATATATGTTATATGTGTGTGGATATATGTTATATGTGTATTGTGTGTGTGTGTGTAATTCAAGGAGGACTAGTACCTCTAGTATGAGGGAACACTGAGTCCTTTCCCAGGGCTGATTATCTACCTATATTGTTTACCTAGCACTCAACCCTCACCTATAGCTCCAAGAAACTATAATAGCTTGTGCAGCAGACACACTCCAATAAACCATTTTAGCAGATGGGCTAAACCAGTTTGAGGGTAACCAAATGATCTCAAACTTGTCAATAACTTAGGGTGGTGTCTACCCTAAGCATGTGAAGACTTGTTTGGTGAAATGGTGGATGAGAACAATTTGTTACAATGACCATGAAGGGAGCTGAAGCAGTCACTGTGGAGCAGCTGATTGATCATCCACTGTATCCCAGGCTATCTTGACTTTTTTTTGCCCCTGGATTTTAATGATTCTGGAAGACACTGTCTCACTTAAATCCAATTCATATGAATTAAGACATCACTCCATGATGTCAGTAATCCTCTTTGAAAATGAAGGACAAATAACAAATGAGCTTGTATATACCTGCATATGTACCTGCCATCTTCCCTATTAAAATATAAGCTTCTTGAGCTAGGGACTGCTTTTACTTTTTCTTTCTTTGTTTTTTCTTTTTATTTTTTGGATCCTCAACACATATGCTTGTTATATAGTCAACATTTAGTAAATACTTGTTGACCAATTAATTGGTCTAATACTTAGGATCATACATACAATTGTAGAACTAAAGCAATGACCCTAGAGGTCATCTCATCTAATAGCTCCATTTTGCAGATGAGAAAACTGAGACCCAAGAAGCTTAAACTTCTTGCCTAAGACCACCCAAGTAGTAAGCATTGGAGGGGGACTTTGTAATCAAGTCTTCACACTCTGTCAGCAACCTATTAAATATGTCTATGTCTCTAAGTGTCTATGCCTATCTTTCTCCCTTTCACTCACTCCCTGCTCTCCCTCTCTACCAGATAAATAAGAGGTGATATTTGAACCCAGGTTTTCTAACTCTTGAACCAGAGTTATTTCCACTGTACCATCCAAGGACTATATGATTGAGATGCTCTACAGAGGATCCTGGATTAGGAATGGATTGAAGCAGATGAAGTAGAGATCCATGGGTTCTCCATAAAGAAGAGCTGACTCACTGGATGATTATTCCATCCTGACAAAATAGAGGTCTGTTTTCTATGGCTTAAAGGGAGGGAGAGAAGGAGCATGTTTTCCAGTTTCTATTAAATTCTTAGCTACAAAATATATTATTTTTAATTTGCCTTATTTCTTTGGGGCCCTATATCTATGGGTCAATACTAAGTGATTCTCGTTGCCCACAGATCAGGTTACAGGAAATGGAAACAAGATTCCAAAAAATGACTTGTCGTGTGGAATTAAAGGTCTGCATTTATTCATGGTTTTGCATTTTTTTTAACCAAGTGCATAATTGTAAATTAGTCAGTTTACTGCCTCGTGCCTCAGTTTACTCATTTGTAAAATGAGACAGTTAAGTAAAATGATCTCACAACTCCTTAGAATAATCTAATCTAATATTCTCATAAACTAATCTAATATTTTATTCACTAATGAACTCTTTTTATTCCCTATCCATGAGCCGATGGCTTTTAATACTGGCCTACTGGCCACAGATGAAGTGGCACAAAGAACAGGGCATTCATGGAACTTCACAACAAATGGGGGAGGGGGGAGAGGGGGGATGGGGCAGCTGAGTGGCTCAGGGAAGAAGACTTGAATTCGAATTCTGTCTCAGGCACTTACTTAACTTTGCAACCATGGATATTTTATTTAACCTCTCTGAACTTCAGTTTCTTTATCTATTAAATGGGAACATAGAAAACAAATTCATTACCATATATAAAAATGCTATCTATTATATTTCCATAATGAATGGTCCCTAGAAACACACAAGAGATAGAAATGCTGTTCAAATGCCCTCTCCAAAGCAACCATACATTTTCTATTAGAAAGCCTTTTTTTTCACTGGTATGTACTTTCTCTCTTCCCCCTTCTAAGAAGGCAGAGCAGTATAAGTAGATAGAATAATAGACTTGTGTTGGGAAGACCTGTGTTCAATTCCCATCATTGACACTAATGTTGCAATACTTAACAAGCCACTTAAACTTTCCGAGCTTCAGTTTCCTTATGAATAAAATGGGGTCCATTATAATAATTGTAATACCTCTTTCTTGGGGTTCTTATTAAGCTCAAATGAAAGAGCAAAAAATGTAAAATGTTCTATAAATTTCATTTATTATTTAATTTGCTTTATAGATCTGTCTTATACATAAGCAAAAAAAAGTAGGTGCCCAGTGTTTGTGATTTGAGGGATGGCTCTTTCCCCCAATTTTTCTCTATGATAGTTTTAATATCTAAAATTCCATCATTAGTGATTCATGACTTTAGAGGGAAGTATTATCCTCTGTGAAAAGACAAACACCCGTGTGAAAGCTGACACATTGCTTCATCTTCAGTCATTAGCATCTTGAGGTGAGTTAGTCACATCCTTTATAGAATGATAACTAATTGACCATAGATTTTGATCAGGATGAAGACAACAGAGAGGTCAGGAGGAGGATGGATAGAAAGATTTTGAGCAGAATTAGCCTAAATGGGGAAGATCACTATGAGAATGCTAGGACTAAATGCTGGGAAGAAAAGTGGGAAGTCACCCAAAACAAATTTTTTTTGTTCAGCATGACCCTGAGTTATATATTCCCCCATGGTCTAGAAATCCAATGAATATGTCAATACCCAGTCCAAAATCCAACAGATCATCTTCCCTCCACATTTTCCTGCCTTCCCTATTTCTTTCAGTGACACCATCATTTTATCAATCACCCCAGCTCCAGTCATTTTGAAACTCTTCCCTCTTTCCATACTCACAGAATTCAAGTTCTTTAGATTATACCTCTGAAATCTCTTGTTACACCTCCTCCCTACTTTCATTCTTACTATCATCATCCTATTTCATTCCCTAATTATCTCCCACATGAACTATTACAATAGCTTCTTAACTAGTCTTCCCACCTTCAGTCTTTACCAACTTCAATCCACTGTCATATTAATCTTCTTAAAATACACCTCTGATCACATCATTCAGAACTCTCAATGGCTCCCCATTGCCTACAATATTAAATTCAAACTTCCTATCCTGAGATTCAAAGCCATCTACAATCTGGTCCAAATCAACTTTGGGTACCACATTTTAGGATAGATGTTGATAAGCTGTCAAGGAGAAAAGAGAAGAATAAAAAAGATTGGAAAGACCTTAGAATTATGACATAGGAGGATCATTTTTTAAAAAGCTGGGAGTGTTTTAATTGGGTATCTGAATTATTATTGAGAAAAAAACATTATATTTGTATTGCTAACTCTTAAAGGGCAGAATTATGGTAGAATCAATCAAATGGCAAATTTAGATTTGATTCATTTTTTTTTAAATTTTTATTTTTATTTTTATTTATTTTTTTTATTTTTTTTTATTTTTTTTTAATTTTTTTTAATTTTTTTTTAATTTTTATTTTATTTGCATAACATATGTGTGGGTAATTCTTCAACAATAACCCTTACATAGCTTTCCGTTACAAATTTT
>JAJPUD010000271.1:499038-561433 GCA_023553655.1 Myrmecobius fasciatus | reverse complement strand
AACATCAATCAAGGAGTATGAGAATGTTATGTTGTGGTCCACATTTCGCATCCCTCTCTCTGGGTGTATATGGCTTTCTTCAGTGAACAATTGGAGGTGGTTTGAAACATTTCATTGTTGAAGAGAGCCATGTCCATCAGAATTGATCGTCATATAGTACTGTTGTTGCCGTGTATAATGATCTCCTGGTTCTGCTCATTTCACTCAGCATCAGTTCATGTAAGTCTCTCCAGGCCTCTCTGAAATCATCTTGCTGGTCATTTCTTACAGAACAATAATATTCCATAACATTCATATACCATAATTTATTCAGCCATTCTCCAATTGAAGGGCATCTATTCAATTTCCAGTTTCTAGCCACTACAAAAAGGGCTGCCACAAACATTCTTGCACATGTGGGGCCTTTTCCTTCCTTTATGATTTCTTTGGGATATAAGCCCAATAGAAATGCTGCTGGGTCAAAGGGTATGCACAGTTTGATAACTTTTTGAGCATAGCTCCAAATTGTTCTCCAGAATGGCTGTATCCGTTCACAGCTCCACCAACAATGCATCAGTGTCCCAGCCCTCCCACAACCCCTCCAACATTAATCATTAACTTTTCCTGTCATTTTAGCCAATCTGACAGGTGTGAAGTGGTATCTCAGGGTTGTCTTGATTTGCATTTCTCTGATCAATAGTGATTTGGAGCACCTTTTCATATGACTATAAATAGTTTTAATTTCATCCTCTGAAAATTGTCTGTTCATATCCTTTGACCATTTATTGATTGGAGAATGGCTTGAATTTTTATAAATATGAGACAATTCTCTATATATTTTAGAGATGAGACCTTTATCAGAACCCTTAAATGTAAAGATGATTTCCCAATTTATTGCTTCCCTCCTAATCTTGTCTGCATTGATTTTGTTTGTACAAAAACTTTTTAACTTAATATAGTCAAAGTTATCTATCTGGTTTTCAATTAAAAGTTCCAGTTCTTCTTTGGACATAAATTTATTCCATCTCCACAGGTCTGAGAGGTAAACTATATTATGTTCCTCTAATTTGTTTACAAAATCACTCTTTATATCCAGATCATGAACCCATTTAGATCTTATCTTGGTATGTGGTGTTAGATGTGGGTCAAGCCCTAATTTCTTCCACACTAGTTTCCAGTTTTCCCAGCAGTTTTGTCAAATAGTGAATACTTATCCCAAAAGCTGGGGTCTTTGGGTTTATCAAAAACCAAATTGCTATAGTTATTGCCTAGTTTGTCTTGTGATTCTATCCTATTCCACTGATCGACTACTCTATTTCTTAGCCTAGATTTGATTCATTTTTTTAAAAATCCTAATAATTACAGTCATAACAAGGAAGAGTAGGCTATCTGGTGACATAGCAGCTTCTTTAAAAAAAAGTAAAATCTTAAAGTAAAAGTTGAACATGCTTGTCGGGTCTTTTATAGAAGAATTCTAGAGGTGTTGGATATGAGTTCAAATTCTCTCTCTAACCTTCTCCCCTCTAAATCTTCACATATTTTTTCAGATCACTTTTTATGTATTGTTCTCCCATATTAGAATGTAAGCTTCTTGAAGGCAGGGACTGTCTCTTTTTTGTTTATGTTTGTATACCTTACATTTAACAGTACATACTATCATCTACTTAACTACCAGAAAGTTTGAGGATCTTCCCCTTCACTCTTTTGTAAAGACAAACTAAGCTACCTTTGTCATAATTTTTAATTTAATCCCTGAATGGGTATTGCCTCAGATAAACTGGAAGCTGACAAAGAACTTAATTTAAAAAAACCAAAGTTTCCCACCACATCAAGGGCCTGACCTCTGTCTTGGCACTGTACTATGATGACTCTGGAGGAGAGAGTGTGGCTAATGACTTTGCACAGTTCTGCCTCACTTAAATCCAATCACTTTCAAGTCAAGACATCACCTTCCTAATGTCATTGGTCCTCTTTAAGAATCAAGAATGAACCAACAACAACCTTACTACACATATAATTTTAGTACTCATCTGTAAAATAACAGGGCTGGATTAGGTGGCCTCTGAGACTCCTTGTAGATCTAGAACTATGATTTTAATCTGGATTTAATTTCTGCCTTTGATACTTACAAGTCACATTACCATGCACAGTTACCTAAACCTCCCTGAAACTCAGTTTCTCAGTAAAAGAAGAGCAATTATTCCCAAAGTACCTGCCCCATGTGGTTATTATAAGACTCAAAGGAGATAATATATGGGAAGCATAATATAAGTCAATTTTTATTAGTAATTACTCACCACTTGCCAAGTAGGTAATCTCACCATCTTGCCTTGCTGGCTCTCCCATTTCTTTCTGTTAAAATATTATAGATGATTTAAAGCATAGATTAGATGCTTTCTTTTCCATGAACTCCACCCTTCTCCCTCCTCTGAATTCATATGACTGTTCATTCATACCTCTCATATATGCTTTGTATATGAGCTCATTTTTTGTATACTAATTAGTTATAGCATCATAAATCTAGAGGTGCAAGGGGCCTCTTCATCTCACATTAATCTAGTTGATGAAGAAACTGAGACCCACATAAATTGTTAAGTCAGTAAGCATTGAATAAGTGCTGATTCTGTGCCAGAAAATGGTATCAAATACTAGAAATACAAAGAAAAGAAAAAAAACCAATCCCTGCCCTTGAGGAGATTGCAATCTAACAGGGAGCAACTTTCAATCAGCTATGTATACAGAATATATACAGGGTCAATTGGAGGTAGTCTCTAAGGTAAAGGTTTTTGTCCTGGTTGGGAGATGGGAGGGAATGCATACAGACTTCTTGAGCTGAGTCTTAAAAGTTAAAGGAGGGGCAGCTAGGTGGCGAAATGGTTAGAGCACCAGCCCTGAAGTCAGGAGGACCTGAGTTCAAATCTGGTCTCAAACACTTAACATTCCCTAGATGTGTGACCCTGGACAAGTCACTTAATCCCAATTGCCTCAGCAAAAAGCAAAAAAACAAAAAAACAAAAAAAACTTAAAGGAAATTTGGACAAATAAAACAAGCTGGATTGTATCCAGGTCTCCTGATTGGAAATCCAGTGAACTTTTCCCCCTGTTCCTTGTGTCCATATCTCAGTTCCCCTACTAGATGATAAAACTCCTTATTTCTTAGCTTAAAGCAATGCTTTTCACCTTGTAGGCTCTCAATATATGTTCATTACATTGAATTGAATGGAATCAAACTGAAGCAAATTGAATCTAATCTACGACAGAGTGAAAGCTTACCAGGCTGCAAATGCTCAAAAAACATTTTAAGGACATGAACAAGTTTCAGACCTTATTCTGGATACTCATCCGAAGGTGCCAAATTTAAATGAAAAGAAAAGCTCTGGATGTAATCATTATCCTGCTAAATTCTGTTTATTCCTGCCTAATGTGAAACTCCATATGGATGTGGCTGGGGTCCATATTCCAAAATGTTAGGGAGTAGGAGTCAAGAACCCTTCAATATTGGTATGTTCCCAGAGTATTTCTCCTGTTAAACTCCTCTGTTTTGGTGCTCAAGAAGGTAACAAGAAGAATCCCCTTCTTTTTATGATACAACAAAGCCTTTTTCCTTCCTTTCTCTCTTCAGATCTTTTCCTTGTGAAAGATAGAGATGGTCCTAGGATTAGAAGTTTAGTGTAGAATAGCTATATGTGTGGCTAGAATATAGAATGTTTAAATGGCTCAGTGGATAGAGCCCTGAATCTGGATTCAGAATGCCCTGGTCCTAGGGCTGAGAGTTTAGTATAAAATAGCTAGATATATGACTAAAGTATAGAATAGTTAGACGGTTCAGTGGATAGAACATCAGACCTGGATTCAGAATAGCCTGAGTTCAAATCTGGATTCAGACACTTATTAGCCATGTGACTCTGGGAAAGTCATTTAACCCTGTTTGCCTTGGTTTCCTCATTTGTAAAATGAGCTGAAGAAGGAAATAGCAAACCACTGCAGTATCTTTACTAAGAAAATCCCATGGATAGTATTGGTGTGATGTGGTATCACAAAGACTGAACAACATAGAATAATAAATAGAATGCTAGACTCCAATTTATCCAATGTCTTTCAAAGACACTAAATTGATAAAGGATGTTCTCCATACTTAGAGAAAGCCTGTGATTGATTGATTTATTGATTCAACTGGAAAATATTCTTACTTGGCTAAGATAGAAGTAGTATTAGGATCTTGACACTTTTTTTTTTTACCTGAGATTAGGTGATGTGGTTGACTTACACTGAAATGGAAGCTCCATCCTTTATGGGATCCGGGTGAGTAATAAATAGATAAGACCTAAGGAAGACCTAAGTTCAAATCCTCCCCTGGGTCTTGTTATGTGTGACCTTGGGACTCATTGTTCTCCCCGGAAGCTTTGAGAGGTCATGTAGGAAGGGGTTAACTCATAGATCCAAAAACTCAAGACATTCCCTGTAGATATGGTAGATAAGGGTATAGTTTTCTGCTGGCCTTCTTATAGGACTTTGAATCTGACTTTACCTATTACATCAGGTTTATTCTTGACTCCTATTTCAGGCACTGCTATCAGCTGCTGCTGGACTGGAGATGCTGCTAGAATGCCAATGAAAAATCAACATCCTTTAGTTCTATCAATTTAACAAGGCCTTGTTATCATCAAAAAGTGGGGAGGGGAGTTATTTTTGTTTGATGCTATTCAGTCATTTTGGTCATGCTTGACTCTTCTTGACCCAGCTGATTTTACAGATAAGGTAACTAAGGCCAATAGGATTAAGTGACTTGTTCAGGGTCACACAACCAGTAAGTATTTGAGACCAAATTTGTACTCAGTTCTTCCTGATTCCAGGCCCATTGTTCTCTCCACTATGTCACCCAGTTGTTCTTCAAAAGGAGGGAACATTCCTCAAAAAATTAATCCTTCTCAGAACCCTTCTCTATGATTCATCAATCTCTTGAACCTGTGGGTTCTGAACTTATCTGGTACTTTACAAATGACCCACAGGGTATGGCCAACTTTTCTCCACCAATATGAACACTCACATTCTATGAAACATCACTCCAATTCATCCAATGTCTTTCAAGGACATCTAAATTGAAAAAAAGATGTTCTTCACAATTAAGGAAAGCCTGTGATTGATTGATTCAATTGAGAAGTATTCTTACTTGGCTAAGGTATCAGGGTTTAGTATCTTGACACTTTCTTTAAGTGAGATGAGGTGATTTGATTGATTTATACTGAAATGGAAGCTTCATACTTTATGGGATTGAGGTAAGGAATAACAGTGTTTGAGAAATGAGGGGTGGGCAGAGACTGGAAGCAAAAGAGACTAAGTAGGAGGTTATTTTAATAGTGGAGATGAGAGACAATGAGGACTTGAACTTGGGTAGAAACTTTGAAACAGGGAGGAGAGAGAGATGTGAAAGATGTTATATGGGTAGGACCGGCAAAATATTGACAGCTGATTGGATGTAGGAGGTAAGAATGAGAAGAGAATCAAGCATGATACCAAGCTTCCCAACTTGATTTTCTCAACCGAAATAAGGAAATATCCATTTGTTAAGCCAGAAAGATGTCAAATTTTTGGTCACTGAAGTAAAATTAAAGAAATGAAATCAGAAAAAGCATTTTGAATATTTTTTCAGTATTAGAGGTAGGTTTTATGTTCAAGGAAAAATGATAAATAGTAGTACATTTTGCATTTCATAAATTGGAGATTCTAAATCTTTCTTTGTCACTGATTTTCCAAAAAGTTTTCTTTCTTTCTACACATTAGGTAGGTGATTGAGGAAGGTATCAAACCATTGAGATGATAGAAAAGTGAATTTCAGGAATGGCATTTTCTCTTTTCTTCCTGCTGCTTGATTGAACCAGGTGATCAGCCCAGTTTCATATGCCTTTGTTCTTGAATATTATCCTAGATGGGAATGAATTGGGAAATTTCTACTACCAAGCCCTTGAGAGCCTTTGCTTTCGCATTTTTCATATGCTCTGTATGTGCACCATGTGCTTTTATAAGGTGGAGAATCACTCAAAATAATGAGAGGGGAAAAAAGAGAGTAATAACTATTCTAAATTGAGAAACATAGAGGATGAACCTTAGCAGAGAGACATTACAAATAAGGATTGCCAATTGCAAAGACTATCACTTTTATTCTTTAAGTGTGACTGAGTTGCAAGCAACATTCATAAATGGTAACAACAACAACAGCTAACATTTATATAGTGCTTTGCACTCAGTTTGCAAAGTTCTTTGCTTATAAAAATTCGTTTGAACTTCAGGACAACTCTGAAGTAGGTGCTATTATTATTTCCATTTTGCAGATGAAGAAACTGAAGAAAATCAAATATTCAAAGAAGCATGAAAAGATTTTTATGAACTGAAACAGAATCAAACAAGCATAGCCAGAAGTATACTATCACTATAGGAATTGAATGAAAAGAGAAAAGAACAAAAAAACTAAATTAAAAGAAAGTCCAATTGAGTAATTGAAAAATAAGCAAAAGTCCTAGAAAATACCAACTTACTATTAATAATAATAGCTAGCATTTTAAGATTTACAAAGCACTTTATATCTGTACATCTGGCATTCACCACAAACATGTGAAATATGTGCTACACTTGACCCCTTTTTACAAATCATGAAAATTAGAGACACTGAATCACACATCCATACTCAAATAACTAGCAAGTGATCTGGTAGGATATGAATTCAGGTTCACCTGATTCTCTCCAGTACTCTAGCCATTATACCACCTAGGTTTCCAATAAAAACATCTCTCTCTCTCTCTCTCTCTCTCTCTCTCTCTCTCTCTCTCTCTCTCTCTCTCTCTCTCTCTCTTCTTAAGTTAAGAGGCTGAGGGTCTATTTGGGGAGAGACATTGCATATATTGTTAAGTAAAACTGGGAGCAGGTGGTGCTATAATAGGCATTTTGGTTTTCTGAATGATTTTTTTCTTATGAGGGAAGGTTTCTGGAGATGGAGACAATGTAATGGGAAGGGGAAAGACTATTCAGAAATGACTATGATATAAAATTATTTTGAAAAAGAAAAATTATTTTTTTAAAAAGAAAAGGATTCTAAGGATTGTATTTTAATGGACGGGATTATACAGTGGATATTGCTTAATCTTTACTTTTCTTGGCTTTTACATTTGTCTGCTTACTCTCTTTGTATATGACAAAGGATGCCTGAATTCATCTATTTATCATGTGTAGGACAAGATGTAAAAGCTTAAGAATGGTTTAGACTAGTGAACTAACATGCAATTATGATGAAAGAAATACAATTTACATTTTGCTTCTTAAATCACTAGAATGATTTTAAATCTTTGTCCTTAATTTTTCTCGTTTTTGCATGTCCTGTAAATTGAGTTCATTAGTCTTAACTCTTAGTCAGCTAAAATCCACAGGACATTTCCGACAACTTATTTATATTCAAACCTTTAGCAGGAATTCCACACATCAATATATTCCAGGAAAGATGCCCTACTTTTAAGATTCTCAGAGATTTTATTTAACTACAGGTGACCTCAGGGGGTTAAGCTTAGAATCAAGAAGACTTGAGTTCAGATTCCATTCCTGAAATTTACTCTATGAATAGTGTTAAATCTCTGTATGCCTCAGGCAACTACCAAGAGAAGTCTCCTAAATTTTATCTGGGTAGAATTGGTAGAAAGAGTTACCCACCAAGGAAATCACAAGCTCATTTGATTATTTTAAGTGCTGACTATAGCTGTATTCACAAGCAATTTGGGACTGCCTACTGTCAGTATTCACACATCCCCAAAGAATCACTAATTCCCTATTCATTTGCCTGTTTCTGCTTTTATAACTGAGGATCTAAAATTCTATCATTCATTTATTGTGATTTTTGTTCTTGTTCCGTCATTTTTTCAATTGTGTCCAATTCTTTCAGACCCCATTTGGTGTTTTCATGACAAAGATATTGGAGTGGTCTGCCCTTTCCTTCTCCAGCTCATTTGGCAGATAAATAAACTGCGGCAAATAGGGTTAAAGTGACTTGCCAGGGATCACACAGCTACTAAGTGTCTGAAGTCAGATTTGAACTCAGAAAGGTAACTCTTCCTGAATCCAAGCCCAGCACTTTATCCATTGTGCCATCGTGCCATCTAGCTATGATTTTTTAGAAGGTGATACATGAATTCAAAACCAACAAGTCTCTTGAATCGATGCTCTGTACAAGACATGGCACAAAGATGAACTTGGCCTAGTCCTTGCCGTTTTGTACAGCAAGGCAGAAATAATTCAAACTTAGTCATTGGGATCTCAGTTCACCACTCTTTCCTTTGCACCACAGGACTTCCAGTTTGAGGGAAGGAGTATTGGGCTTTGCCCAAAATAGGGGTCAAATAATCGCTTATTGAATCAATAGAAAAGGAAAATATCCTGTATCCTGTTGTTTTTCTAAAATGTGGGGTGATCCATATTTAAGAATAGTATTTGATGAAGGATTTAAGATAAAGAAAATCATCTTAATGTGAGAGATGATAATTAAGAACTACATTGACATCTTTTCCCATATCCAGTGGTACCCATTTAAGAATGGAGATGTCTTTGAAAGTCAAAAGAGGATGAAGAGATAAGAAAACAAGTTGGGAGCACCCCAACATTTTCTTTTCTTATCTAAGTTGAGACTATAATTTTTTAAAATGACATAAATGCTAGGAAGACAAAACCAAATAGATTTTGCAAGCTTATTCCACCCACTTATATTACAGTCTTGTTTAATACTTGCATTCTATTAATTACTGAAAACAACTTAGCAATACATCGGCAAGCAGTATAACTTTTGATCCTTTGGTAATTAATAGATAGTAACAATCCTCTAAAATTTTATGTTTATAATAATAATAATTATTATAAAAATAATGATCAGCTTTGGGGAACTTATTCTGTATACATCCTATAGTCTATGTCCACTTCTTCTGATTTCTATGGAACTTGTCTCTTGTAAAACTATCTCTTTGGGAGGGTTTGAGTGGCAATGATCTGACAAAATTGGGCACTAAAGGTGGGGGCAGGGTTGGAGAGCTCAAAACATATGCTTCAAAATGACTTTCTTCAAAAACAAGCCAAAATGTTTCCCACTTTATTCTGAAAAAAAAAAATCTTTCATTCAACTCAATTCGACAAATATTTATTTATTGTTCTTGTTCATTTGTATCTGACTCTTCATGACCCCATTTAAGGTTTTCTTGAGAAAGATAGTGGGTGTTTTACCATTTCCTTCTCCAGTTCATTTTATAGATAAGAAAACTGAGGCAAACAGGGCAGAATGACTTGCTCAATATCATACAGCTAGTAAGTGCCTCAGGTCAGATTTGAACTCAGGATGAGTCTTCCTGATTCCAGGCCAGCATTCAATATGTGAAAGGCATTGGTAGAATCCTGGAATTGGAATTATAAATATCAAATTTGAAGGGAACTCAATACACCATCTGATCCAATCCCCTCATTTTACGGGTGCCATATTTTACTGAAGCCTAGAAATTTGAAATGACCTACCCAAGATAACACAAGTAGTGTCAGAGCTAATATTCAAATTTATGTCATCTGAATCCAAATCCAACAGTTTTTCTACTGTGCCATGGATAGGAAGATTTTCTTTAAATTATATATTTCCAAATTATATATTCCCAACCTTCCAAGAGGTTATAGTCTAATATCTAATATCTAAATTAGTTTGGAGCACAGCCCACTTTTCCATTACATGTCTAACTACTGTCCACTATAAATTTGCATTGATTTCAGGTTATTTTAGAACTACACATGAGTCAGCTCACCAAATATGGGTTGATCCACACGCGCAGAGTGGGAGGCACAGGGGATTCATGTGTTTTCTCGTCCTCAGCAACAGAGATAATACAGATGGTCAGAATCATTGCAGATGTGAGATTTGGTGCTATAGAAGGAAGAGAAAACATAATCGTTTTTAAAATTCATACATTTTGGTTTCACATCACTTTTGTTACTAAAATTGTATCTTCCTCCCTATTGAGTCATTCCTTGTAATAAAGAAAAAAAAGAAGAGGAAGGAGAGAATTAGCATTAATTAAGTCCCTCCTCTGTGCCAGGTACTATGCCATTTAATTTGTAAATATGATCTCATTTGACCCCCACAACAACTCTGTGAGATAAATTCTATTTTTGCCCCCATTTTACAGACAAGGAAACTAAGACTGAGAGCAGTTAAATAACTTGCTCAGAATTATGTAGATAATGATTATCTGAGGCTGGATTTGAACTTGAGACTTCCTGACACCAGGACCAATAGTCTATCCACATCAGTTAAAAAAAAAACTAACCAATTCTTAAACTGAGTTGGACACTAAATGCAATATTCCATATATGTAGTTCTCCATCTCTGTAAATTGTTCAGTCATATCTATCTCTTTGTGACCTCATTATGGTTTTCTTGGCAAAGATACTGAAGTGGTTTGCCATTTAAGAGTCAGAATTGCATTTTCTCATCTCCAAGAAGCATTTAGTTTGTTTTATTGTTGTTATTTTTTCCATTTATATTGTATATATATATGCATATATACATATATATAATGCAGTCATTATTTTCCTGGTTATACATCTTACTATGCATCAGTTCATGCAAATTTTCCTATGAAAAGAACTGTTAACTTCACATCAGAAAAATGTTATTCATTAACCACTATTACCCAAGACCCCCTTGTCTCACAGACCTTCCACCATCCCCTCAACTCAAGGACAATGCCATCATCCAATTTCACTTCTCCTACTCCTAAGCCACTGTGGATCACTAGAGAAAATCATGAACTCATGCTGATTTCACTTACATCTGCTGGACCCCATAACACTACTCAACAATCCTTTTATTCATCTTTCGTTAATGCTTTTTCTTATTCCCCACCTCACTATGACTATTTCAAATCTTATCCCCTGCCTTTATTTTCCACCACCAGCCTCATGTTTCACACAGTAGATGATTTAGCCACCTTCTTCCTGCAAAAATATGGGACATCTGATGGTATAAACTCCTTTAGTTCCTTTCTCTGTACCACAAAAAAAGTTTTAATACCTTCATCTGTCTGTCCTTTCATATCTCAGAGAATAAAATGTCAAATGTCAAGACAAGTCCCTTTTTCTATGTCCTTGATTCCATCTTTATATACCTTCCCATTAACATTGCTCTGGTAATCAACTCTTCCATCTCCTCCTCCTCCTCCTCCTACTGCTGTTCCTTCTCATCCTCCTTTTTCTTCTCCTTCTTTTTCTCCTTTTACTCTTCCTCCTCCTTTTCTCTCTCTCTCTCTCTCTCAGTGTCTCTCTGTCTCTGACTTAAGTACTTAGTATATTCCAAGAATTGTTCAAACCACTATTGATATAAAGAAAAATAAATAAATTTAGGTCATACCCTAAAAGTGCTCACATTCTCATGGGGGAGATATACCATCGTATACCATGAAAATATAGGGTGATCTCTGAGGGAAGATACTAACAGTTGAGAAAACCAGAGAAGACATACTGCAGAAGATGGGATTTCTGGCCAATTTTGAAGGAGAACAGGAAACCAAAAGGCAGAGTTTAGGAGGGAGAGCTTCCCAGGCACAAGAAACAGCTCATAGAAAGCAAGAAATCCCAAGAGAGGAGGGCTGGGTTCAAAGAACAGTGAAAAGGCCAGTGTCACTGGACCATAGAGTACAGTCATAAAATAAAGTTAGCAAGTTTAATGAAGATGAAGAGAAAGCAGAAGCATCACTGAGCAACCCACAAAGGCAATTTCTTATAAATGTGGAGTAAAGAGAATATTATGTTCTATATTACTTAGATTTAACTTCCATGAGTCTGAATCATGACTCCCTGTTTATTGAGGCTCTTCCCTGAAGTTAATGTATTTAAAGAGAGATTTTTGTATTTTTTTCCAGAAATCTGTATATTTCCCAGCCGATAGGAAAACACTATTTGCCCTATGTGAATATGCTCACTTGCCCTACATGAACCTTGTGGGCCAAAGGGAAATCTGGCTCAACTGCACAAACTTCACATATTTTGTCAACAAATGCCAAATCAAATGGTTTTATTTGTTTGCTTGATTGCTTTTGTTACATCCTAGCATGATATTAAGTGAGGGAGGGGGAAGGAGAGGGGGAAAAGTAAGAGGGTGAAGGCAATGCGAGAACACAGTACATCTTTTGATGCTACTCTTGCGTAAGGATTAATTTTGCTAGCTGGTAATCTTATTAGCCATTGCAAAGGCACCTGGAGTTGAAGCCTTTCTTAAATGGTGAATTTTTTTTCTCTCTTATATCAGATTTGTTATATCCATGACAAAATGAGGTACTGTTGGTATCTAAATTAAAACAGTTCTAAGACTTATTGAAATAGAAATATATATACATATACTTTATATTTTTGTCCATATCCATATCTACCAAAAAGTAAGAGCAATTACATGCTGGCAATAGTTTAACAACTGACTCTCCAGGAAAAAAAATGTATTCGTGACAAACTTTCAAGTTTTATCTGTATTATTACCATTTTTCCATCACTTTCATATATGCAGACAATAAAACAAAAATTGAGCCCTGATTTATAGCATTTGCTGATCTCCAAGGTATAAATGCTTATTCTGAAAATTTTACAATTGGCTCACAAGTTGGTATGAACTGGTTTCAGCATACACTCCTGGATGAGAGAAGCTACTTCTAAGATTCCAAGGGTACTGAAAGTGGATATAATATACCCACACTCCCACACCCATATATATTTATATATGAAAATCAGAATTTAAGACTGGTCTGGTTGGCATGAAAGGCAGATGTTTATTTATTTATTAATATCACAGCCATTTATTGAATATTCAAAATGGCAAACATCAAGAGGTATGCAAAAGAAATATATTTCTCTAGGCATTCACAGTCTAGTTGAGAAACAAGACTCACTTTAAAACTTGGATAGTTTGAGAACTCATAAATGTGCACACTCCCTCCTGTAGTACTAATCAGAGTTCATCCATGCTTTCTCATCCTCTTCGAACCTGTCTCAAATATCTCATGGTACCAATCTACTTTACACACTGTTGCCAAAATAATTTTCCTTAAGTTCCAATCTGACCATGTGACTCTTCCATTCAATCAACTCCAGTGACTCCCTATTGCCTCAAGGGTAAAATATGAACCCTTCTGTTCAGCTTTAAAAGCCCAGCCTTAACCTGTCTTTCTAATCTCATTGAAAACTCTCTCCCACACTATAAACAAGGCAAATTGGGCTTCTCTCTGATCTTTATGAACTCAATCTCCCATTTCTTTGTACTTGCACTGACAAACTCCTCTTCTTCAAACATTCTCCCTTCTTAATTCCACTTCAGAATCCCTCTCTTTTTCAAAGATTCAGCTTGAGCAGCAGCCTCTGAATGAAATCTTTCTTGATCCCCTAGCTACCAGCATCCTCCCTCCCAAGCTATCATATATTTAGATATTTTGTATTGGCTGACCTTGTATTTATACTGTATATTTTTACATATGTAATGTTTCCTGCTTACTAAAATTTAACTAACTTTTTTTCCCTGAGGCAATTGGGGTTAAGTGACTTGCCTAGGGTCACATAGCCAGGAAGTGTTAAGTGTCCAGACCAGATTTGAACTGACTTCAGGGCTGGTGCTCTAACCACTGTGCCACCTAGTTGCCCCTGTAAGCTAACTTTTGAGAAGTGATTATTTCAATCTCGTATCCTTGGGATGTAACTGGCTTCTTCAACAAGTTTTGTTACAATAATGGAAAGTGGAAAGTGAGGAAGAGGAGGAAAGTAAAAAGGAGGACAAAGAAGAGGGAGGAAAGAAGGAAGGAAGGAAAGTAGGTAGGAAGAAAGGTAAGAAAGAAGGAAAGATGAACAGGAAAAAGAAAGATAAAAAAGAAAAGAGAGAAAGGAAGGAAAGATGGATGAAAAGGAAAAAGAGAAAGGAAGAGGAAGAATGAATGAATGAAGGATGGATGGATAGATGAAAAAGAAAAAGAAAGTGAAAGAAAAAAGAGAAAGGAAGGAAGGAAAAAGGAGGGAAGCAAGGAAGGAATAACAAAGAGCAAAGAAGTAAGGAACTTAATCCTTGATTATTATGATATCCAAATTGATCCTGTAGAACAATTGAGAACATATATTCTGCCTTGCCTCTTTCCACAAATAGAAGACACTCTAGATATATAATATCATTTATACTATCATATGTGGTTGATACATTGGTTGCTTTTACAAAACTGCTTTTTTATCTTTATCATAAGATATGGTCTATTGGTTAGAGAATAAGGGAGGAATGTATTCTGAAATGAAGGTGACATAAAAACAAAAGATACCCATAAAACTAAGAGGCAGTGTGTGGTACAGTAAAAAGAGTGCTAATTCTATGATCTGAGGACTTGAGTTCAGATCCCACCTCTGACCCTGTGTGACTTTGAGCAAGTTATTTGAAACTCTCTGGGCTTCCATTTTCTCATTTCTAAAATGAAACTATATGGCTGGTCTCATCTATAGATAGACTAGATAACCTCTGAGGTCTCTTCCAGTTTTGGATTTGTTTATTGAAATCATTCAGTTAATTATTTATTTGTAGAAGATTCTTTGTAATCTCATCAAAGACCAGTGAGTTGGGAGAACAGTATCAGGTCATTTGTCAGCTTCCAAAACGCCATTTTTCTGACCTCTGATTTCTCCTGTTAATTCTCACTTCCTAAAAACCTAAGAAAAACAAAGAACTCATCAGGGAAATGAAAGAGAAATAGCAGCAAGGGGGTATGGTAAAAATCTGTGCTCTTGATCTGGGCCCATTTGGCATCAGAAACCCCTTCCAAGAAAGAGAAACCACAGATGATTTGTTCCCACACAAGTCTGTGAGGATTATCAAATACTCTATTTTCACAGGGGCAATTGTTGCTAGATTGAATAAAGGTTTGGGAGCAAGAGGAGACAGCCTAAGATACTAGAAAGCGCATAATGCAGGATATCTGTATGGCTCCATTTAGTCTTGACCAACTGAAGCAAGTCACAGGACCTCAAAGCCTTTATCTATGAAATTCATTTTGCATTTGTCAAAATACCTGCCAGGCAGTTTGAGTTGCTGAAGATGCAAAGTAAAACTCAAAAACAGCCTCTGCCTTCAAAGAACTTACATTCTACTGGAAGATGCAATGTACACACAAATATTTATATCTAAGATAATTTTTATTATGAAAAGTACACTAATAAATGGGGAGGGGATCAAATAAAGCTTCATAGAGGAAGTGGCACTTGATATAAACTTTAAAGGTAATTAAGCATTTTGAGGGATGGAGATAGGGTAGGAGTATATGGCAAGCATGTTAAATAGCTAGTGCAAAGCCACAAAAACAGGAGATGGGATGTCCACTGTATCAAATCACAAATAGACCAATTTGACTGGACCATTGAATAAGCAAAGAAAAGTAAGCTAAGCTAGTGTCAAATTGTGAAGGGCTTGAAACATCAAACTGGAGGATTTGTCCTCTAGGCAGTGGGGGCAAGAGAATGGTCTTGCTGCCACATATTTTGGTATCTGTGCAGAAGGTAGGATAGAGAGATGAGAGAAATTCATAGAAGACAATCATGAAGGACTGAATGAAGATAGTAAAAAAAAAAAAAAAAAAAAAGAAGGGAATGAGATTTTCTGAAGGTAGAATCAATAAGAAATTTATAAACTGTCCACTAGGGGCCAGGAATTCACTAAGCTCTAGGCATACATAATAAAACAAAAAACAAAAACAAAAACAAGAGTCACTGATTGCAAGGAGCAATAGATTATATTCTAGAGGAGTTTATCATTGACATCTCAGGGATAAGACTCATCAACCACTGGCAAATGAAAGACTTAAATAAGATGGTATTTATAATCACTTCCAGTCCTAATATATTGTGATTTTTAAGATTTAGGCCCCTCATTAATTAATGCCTATCAATTGGGGAATGGCTGAATAAGTTGTGATATATAGTTGTGATGGAATACTACTATTATAAGAAATTATGAGCTCATTGATTTTAGAAAAACATGGAAAGACTTGCATGAAATAATGAAGAGTGAAATCAGCAGAACCCAGAAAATACTATATACCGAAGAAGCCGTGTTGGTTTAAGACTGACATTGACCAAATAAGTCACTTTGACAATTATAAATACCCAAATTAACTATAAAGAACATATGAAGAAAGATGCTATCTACATTCAGAGAAAGAACTGATGAATATTTGTATAGAATTATATATGTATATATATGTATACATATTGTGTGTGTGTCTAATGGCAGCCATATTTAGAGTGGGAGGAGTGTAGTAGAAAAAAGGGAGGAAAGGAAATTTACATAACTTTTTACATATTTAAAAGGAATAGCAAGTTGTACATAATAGATTTGCAGTTTCATATGCAATCTCTTTTTATTATACTGTATATCATAATAACACAGAATACTGTATTATGCAAATGGTTGTTTTATTCCATTAATTAAAAATAAAAGGGGGAAAAAGAATCAGGCCCCTTGTCTTAAATACTTCTTTTGTGGTCTGTGCTGGAGAATGCTTGAGGAGAGCTGACTAGCCAGAAAATTTTTTGAAATGTTTTCAAAGCAGCTTACACAAGTCACTTTCAAGGCTTCTTATTAAGACAAATTCTAGGTGAATAATATGTTTTGGACATCTATGCACTTGTTCTTCATAATTTGGGCCATTGCTTTCCTTTCACTGTTTCTCAGGGTATTTGAATAAATCTTGGAAACTGGAATCTACTTATCATGGAGATACTATTGAATATTTTAACCCAAATATGCCATAAATAGGCACAAAACAGAATCAATTAAGATCTTAGATATAGAGCTATGAAGCCCCTCAGGGTCATCTAGATGAACCTCATTTTATTGGCAAGAGACCTGAACCTAGGAAGTCTTAAATGACCTATCCATAGCCACAAGCTAAAAGTTGCTGGTTTTTTTAATGAAGATTCTAAGTTTTTAGAAATTCAGGAAGAAGGGTTTTATTTTCCCAGAGCTGTCAAGATTATTTGACAGGGCTTAAGAGAAGTGATAAAGAAAATGAGTTATTTTTTAAAATGAAATCTCTATTTGGTTCAAAGCTTTTAAAATTAAAGTTCTTTACCTAGCAGTCCCATAGTTATTCACCTACATCTTTAAAAGACTGTTCTATAATCATCTGACCCTTTCCCCAATTTCTTTGTTTTTACCTTTCCATCTCTCTGAATAGTAAATATTTATCAGAGTTAGAAAACACCTTATCTTTTGGAAGAAATGAATGGTTATTAAAAAGTAGTTTTGATCTGGAAGGTATGGATAGGGATGTGAGCTTAGAAGTGGAAATTTTGAGAATATTAAGGCAATGGGACTTGGCTAGGAGACCCACACTGTGCACCCAACCTTTTTTAAAGGGTTCACTTCAGGAACTGTGCATTTTTAAAAGCCACATGTAAATTCAGGATTTGGGCATGTGTGATTGCATCCCATTTCTTTTCAGGCTTTAGATGATGATAAACACTTATTTCAGGCTTGCAGTCTGCCCGATGGGGCACAGAACTCTGAATTAGACATGGTTCCTGCAAAGAAGGTTTAAAATCTAAATACAAATTAAAGAGTCAGAATAAAAAGCATCCAGAAAGGACCAAACATTCTGCAAGGGCAAACCTGTCAGTGCAGGTATTCAAATTGTATTTTCCAGCACAATTTGCCAAGTGTCTTAGCTGTACACACACAAATATTGTCAGTGTCTGCACATTTGCACAATATGTGACCAGATGTGAGCATGCAGTTCTTTCGACGTTCACTTTTAGCTTGATGCATTTAAAGTCTAAATTTAGGCAACCACCTGAAATTCCAGCTCCCATTTTAAAACTTGCTTCCATTCCTAGTTTAAATTGCAGGGTGATGCACCATGTAAATGCTGGTCTAAGGCCATAACTATCATAAGGTCAACAGCTCTCTGGCCCAGGTGAAAACATAGTGGGGCAGGACCTAAGGAAGTCCCTCTGAACTGCTCCCATAGAATTCTCTGGACATTTCTTTCCTTTACTAACCCTCCTTCTCCACACTGACCAAATCAAATTGTCTTTTTTCTTGCTATATCTCATTCCCAGGAAGTTCAATCAATTCCATGTTTTTGATTGAAATGAGATATGCCATGTATGTTTTTGAAAAACCATTTTTAAAAACCATGAGTTAATGCTTTGTATGTAATATATATTATGTATCTTGCAAATTTTTGTTTGTGGGAATAGGAAAATACATAAGCAGTTGTGGGGGTGGTAGGATTCGGATAAAAAAAGAAACAAAATTTTACATGTGGATAATCATTTTACTTAGATACCTCAAAACATGAATGATTTCTGCAATTTATTTACCAAAGATGATTTCAGATAATTTCATTGTGCATCGATTTCCCCTAAGGAGAAAGGAAGTGATGGTCAGCTAAACAGAATCTTGAAATGGAGAATAAGCAGACACAGGTTCATTTCTATTGGGCCCTGTGCTCTGCCTTAAAAGTATTTTTTAAAAATCATTTCCTTGAGTCTTACTTTTTATGATGGACAAGTAAATGACTAGACTTATAGAGTGCTTAGAGATCCTCTGATGAAACTTTTTATATTGGATGGAGGATTTCATATTTATACATAAAACTTAGGAATAAAATCCAATTTGTCATTAAATTCTGGTGTGTTCATGAAAACCTAAATTTTGCTATGCCTAAGTTGGGATTTTATAAATATAGATAAGTGGAATAGTTTGGGCCCCAAAAAGAAATACATATATGAAAAATGCTTTGTTTTCTGCTATTTCTTATAAAAGGTGGGGACTAATGGATGCAGAATACTGCATACAATGCTAGTCATTTTTGACAGTTTAGTTTTGCTACATAGTTTTTTCTTCTTTTATAATTCTCTTTGTTATAAGAAATGGCTATTGGGCATGGAGTAGTGGAGAGAGGATATATTTGAAAATTAGTTACATGAAAGCAAACAATAACAATAAAATTTATTTCAAAAGAAATAAAATGTTAGAAACAAAGGATTACGATTGAAGTCTACTGTCCTTGCAGTTCTATGCATAGAGAATCTTGATTCTGAAAATCACTTAAAATGTGCATGTTGACTGTTCCAAATCACTTGACCTGAAATCTGTTTGAAATTTGTTGAGCATATTCATTATATACATTTAGAGACCAAAAATACACATGTGTCTGCATATACACAGATAAACATTCAAAGGAAGCACACATGCCTGGGAAGGAAAATGCCTATATTAATTTTAAATTACATATATATTATTTTTAAATCATTTCTTTCTAATTAAAATAATGTTTTTTTCAAAAGTACAAATCTCTTGTTTGCTTTTTCTATGCCAGTCTTTACTGATTTTTTGCTATTTTACTGATGATTTTTATCTTCACATAATGGTCATTTCCTGATACACCAAATGCCAAACCCTAACACACACACATAAACATACATACACACTTGCACACACATCTATTAAGCCCTTATATATAACCAAGAGAACCAGTTAAGCAAAACAACTACAAAATAAGTAGGTCTGACACCATATGCAACATTCTAAACCCAAAGCTCTCTACCTGCACCTCTATTAAAAGAAAAGACTTATGTTCCCATGGTCTATTTTCCAGGATTGAGATTGGTTGTTAATATTAACCTGCATAAACTTCCCAAATCAGAATCACATCTCTGTTATTGGACATGCATATATACATAAATGAATGAATGAATGGGTGGATGGATGGATGGATGGATGGATGGATGAATCAAAACATATGTCAAATACTGAGTTCCCTGTGAGAGAACTAGTATACTTTAATATTCTTGCTGATTCCCATCCTCATCTTGTATTCAGCCTGGTCAGATGAAGAACCAGTTAAATAGTTAGAGGAGTATAGGGAAAGGAACTAAAAAGTTATCTAGAGTTCTTTTGCTATATTAGAAAAGCATTCATTGATTTTTAAAATAAAATTTAAGGTTCTTTTGAGAGGAACAAAAGCAGGAAGGCTAGTTATAGCTGTATCTCCTAGTAGGAATAGCTTGGGTAGAGTCTTAAAGTACACAGTGGATTATAGGATAAGACTATTAAAAACTACCTTTTATACTCAAAGTTCCCAAGTCAGGCAACTGGGGATTACTTGTTTGCTTCATTGTATTCTGTTTTGCACCCCTAGTGACATATTTTCAATTTTATAATATATATAGCAATAGGAAAATGAGACTTGGTACAAAATCATTTCTCTGTACATGAAACAGACATTGATAAGCTATGATTTTGCCAGTGAGAAATTCTACCAACCAAGCCATAACTTATCTATAATATATTAAATACATATGTATATTTTCTATATATATATAAAATTTATTAGACAGATTTCAGAGTATTGTCAAAGGATCACAGATTGATCAGACCTAGGTGGTGTCACATAGCTGATGTCAGAGGCAATATTTGAATTTAGTTCTTAACATTAACACCAAAAGTGTCTCTCATAAAATATACTGATTTCATAATGGTAAAATGTCTATACAACATATACAACATGGCAAAAATAATTCCATACTATTTTCTTGGCTTAAATTTATTCATTAAACTTCCTGTCAGAATGCTTCTAATCATTTTTCATATTCAATAAGCCATTTAAAAAATATTTGCTGCATATCTGCTGAGCATCCTATTCTAGGTGCTAGAGGATAATATACAGTTACTCTCCATAAGGAGCTCACTATCTTCTTAGAGAACATTAACATATAGAAATTAGTAGACATACATATGTGTATGTGTATATATGTTCACATATATATTGTTTCATAAGTTTATATATTTGCTATATATATAGTATATTTTACATATATAAAATATATCATAATCCCAAGTTTGCAAAGTTGATAGGATAACTATTATCTCCATTTGACAGATGAGAAAATCAAGGCACAGAGAAATTAAATGAATATGTGTGTATATATATTCACATATATAGACCTATGTACAAGACTATATATTTTACATCTAAACTCATATATTTTTACCAGCATGAGATGTTACTTATTGCAATAAATGGATGTACATGAATATATATATATAGAGAGAGAGATGTATGTGTATACATACATACATACATACATACACATATATATAATATAAATCTTGAGAAAACATTTGAATATGGTTTCTTGGGCACTCAGGAATTTGATGTTAGAAGTAGCTTTGCTGACCTCAATGATGAAAAAGTAATTCTTAAAAACATGTTTATGAATGTTTTCCTGGAGTCAAGAAGATCTGAATTCAAATCTGTTTCCAATACATAGTAGCTATGTGACCCTTAAACACACACTTACTAGCTGGATCAGTCACTTAATCTCTGTTTGCTTAGGTTTCCTTATCTGTAAAATGGGGACAATAATAGCACCTACCTCCCATGGTTCTTGTAATGATTTATTAAGATAAAAATTATAAAGTACTTAGTATGATGTCTGGCACATAGTAAGCGCTATATAAATGTTAGCCATTAACATTATTGTTGCTGTTATTGTTGTTATTGTTATTGTCTTTCTTCATCTCCTTCCTTCTTTCCAGTTTTATCTTTAAAAAGCACTGGAATGACTTTTCTAAGTTGAGTCTTTTGCCAAGTTTTCTTATTTTTTCCCTTTCCACTCTTTCTGCTGTTTATGAGGGCATAATTTAATAATGCTGATAATCTTTCATCATCTTTCTCCATAGAAATTTAAAAATTAGTTTAGATTCTAAACTAGTGATACTCTTGGCTGCTGTATCTTTCCAATGAGCAAATAGAGTAAGTGTTTACTGCCTTAGGTGGTTTTTAGACTTTTTAAAAAACAAAGTGAGATAATATGTACAAAGCACTTCACAGACCTAACAGGGCTATATAAATGGCTACTATTTTGATCTTAGAAATCAAAAATACACAATAACCTAGGCTCACAGCAGAACAGGAGAAGAAAAGAGTGAATAGTCTTTAGGAAATTAAGTTACTTTAATGTTCCTTCTAACTTCTTCCTGAAAAAAATCTTCCTAATAACAAAATTCTTATTGTGATACTCTTTGGATGCTTTTGAAGTGCTATATTCTCTAAAGAATTGAAATCAAGACTGACCTAAAAGAAAAGAGAGCTTATCATGGGTATAAGCAACATATAATACATCACAAGCAAATAATTATGTGATAGGATAAGCCAGGTCAAGAGCATGATTAAACACAGGATTGGATTAGAAAGTGAACTGTCATGGAGGGAGCATGGACAGTTATCTTTCTGATATCAAGAAATTACAAGGAAAGTTCCTAGCATGGAGGGCAAATTCCCTTGTCATGAAGCAATGTAAAAATATCAACAGGATAGGCAAAAGTTTGACTCATATGTGAGTTGCCACATCAGGAAGATTAGAAATCCATTGGACCACTGGGTCATAGGATCATAGAGGGAGAACAGAGAGTTAGTCATTTATTCAATAGCATTTATTAAGATCTTACTCTCTGCAAGGCACCTTTGAAATACAAATACAAGCAGAAAAATAAAAAGAATTTCTGCCCTCAAGTTTTTTACATAGCTTTTCATTTTTCCAAATATATACAATGATAGTTTTCAACATTTGCCTTTGCAAAACCTTGTGTTTCAAAATTTTCTCCCTCTCCCTTTTTCTCCCCTCCCCCAGACAGCAAGCAAAAAAATAGGTTAAACATGTGCAATTCTTTCAAACTTATTTCCATATTCATCATTCTGTGAAAGAAAAAGCAGGTCAAAAGAGAAAAATGAGAAAGAAAAAAAAACAAGCATAGAAACACCACCACCACCAAAAAAAAGTGAAAATAATATGATCCATATTCAATCTCCATAGTTCTCTCTATGGATGAGAATGACTACTTCCATCTCAAAACTATTGGAATTGCCTTGAATCACCTCATTGTTGAAAAGAGCTAAGTCAATCACAATTGATCTCATTCAACAATCTAGATGCTGTATACAGTGTTCTCTTGGTTCTACTCCACTTAGCATCAATAATAAGCTTATATTCTAATCAGAGGATTTCAGAAGCCATCTAGTTTAGCCCCTTCATTATGAGATAGAGACTTCCAGGAAATTGAATTCAAGGACATAGAGGCAATAGGCATCAGAAGTAAGATTTGAATACAGGTCAGCTAACTAGAGAATCAATGGTCATTTTATTATACCACCGGATAATGTATGACTCAAGTTAAATGTTTTGGAAATTACAATAAATCTAAGCTATTATCCTTATTTTTTACATAATGTATGAAAGTTTGCCAAATTCTTGTCCTTCAAAGGACAGAATGAAAATATTATTATTCTCATTTTAGAGCAGGGAAAATTGAGGTTGAGAGCTTAAATGACTTACCAGGAGCTACATAGCTGACAAGTAGAGGATCTGAAACATAAACTCAGGTTTTCTAATCTTCGGTCTATTTTACTATTCCTCACTTTGTATTATTACTTATTTATTAGTGATGTTCCTTATTTATACAGAGGATGCCAAGAATACAAAGCATCTTCAACGCACTACTTACTGTTTTTCCATAAGTTCAGACTCCTGACCATAGGCAGATATTGGATTATAATCAATTCTTCAAGCAATCAATAGACATTTATTAAGGACCAACTATGGGCACCTTAGGTAGCTCAATGGATAGAATGTCAGCCCTATAGTCAGGAAGAAGATCAGATTCTTATCAGTTATATGACCCTGTACAAGTCACTTAACCCTATTTATTTCAGTTTCCTCATCTGTAAAATGAGCTGGATAAGAAAATGGCAAATGACTCCTGTATCTCTTCCAAAAAAATCCTAAAAGAGTCATCTAGAGTTGAACACAAGTGAAAAATGATTAAACAGCAAGGACCCAGTATGGATTCAAAGACAAAAATTAAACAGCTCTCAACATGCAAAAACACTAATTGGAGACTCATCTTCTCCAGTGCCATAGAGGTCTAGGCCCATACTCCTTCAAGTTTTTCCAGTTAGTACCTCCCCCACATATTTCTTTTTGCAAGCACTCTTTTCTAAATGAGAGACAATCAAACTAACCGAAGGCCTTCAGAAGCTATTTGCCCTCCGGGTCTTATAAAGAACTAATTTAATTTCAAGTAGGAAAAGAAAATCAAACATAGAGAATAATCTCATTTACAGTTGTCAGTGCAAGATATTAGGAATACCTTTACAAAGTAAAATGCATTGGGATAAACTAAGAGTAAAATAGCCTTAGATTTGAAGATGCTAGATGAAAGGGACCATTACTTTTGCAATTTAAATATCTATTTAAAGAGGATAGAAAAATCTAAGATATCTGAGGATGAAGGGGAACAGTAGGTTTATTTTAAGCTCCTAGAAGATAGGCCTTCTAACTACGCTCCATAAGTTTGTAAAGTCACAGACATGGATGGGTGATATAAGCTTAGGCTTTTAAGAGCAAACCCAATCTCCTGTCAATGATTCTTTACATGGAGCTATGATGTTTTTAGGGTTTTTTGTTTTGTGTTGGGGTTTTTTGATGGTGTTAAACCTCTAGCCCATCGTAGTCAGGGAATCCAAAGGGACCTTGGACTATTTGATAATACCTGGGGTTTGAAGCTAAACATCTGTGGCCATTAGCAATCCCATGGTAGCCTTTGCAAGAGCAGGAATGCTAACTTCAATATCCTGGACAAAATCTAAACCAAGTAATAACACTTTGCCTACTTTGATCCCCCCCTGTAGTTTCAATTAGCTGATTGTGCCCCTGAAAATGTTTTTGCATGGCAGTGTTTGGTGAAGCATGGTTACTTAAATACTGCATCTATTACTTCATTGGTGAGTCAAGTGGGATCCCCCTACTTAAAGCCAAATTTTCAATTTTGAGTAAAGATAATGACCTTATTTAACATGTAAGCCTGGATTTGTAAAGCATTATCAGGAAAGATCTAACTTCCCCAAAACTAACATACCCCAAAATGGAATTTTCCCACTGTTATTGTGGAAAGAAAAGCACCAACTCCAAGAACCCAGTGACCTAGCATTTTTATTATCAGTAAAAATAATATTGCTGTGATTATTTTATTATTGAGTGTCTATTAAATGTTCACACTCGGCAGGCCACCACAGCAATCATGCAAAAGACATTGCTCAGCATAGTTATTGAACAAAGAATAATAGTTATGGAAGAATGGAAAATATATATTGTGCTATCTCATTTATCTGGAGACTTCAAGAAAAGAGACGTTGTACACAAATCAATCTCAGGATCAGGAGCTAGAAGGAACCTCAGAGATCTATCTAGTCTGATACTTTTTATTTTATAAATGATGAAAATAAAAACTAGGAAGTTCACAGATCACACAGATCCTTTGACTCCAGATCCATCCTTTCTACTGAAACATGTTGACATCCTTTTTTATGTGTTTTATTTTCTTTCTTTAACAATGTGTGGTTAAAAATACATCTAAAATATCCACACACCAATTTTTGATCTCTTAAACCATTTTAAATTTTAACCCATGGCCCAGAATCCCAGGTTCTGGATTTATCCAAAGACTATGTTCATTCTTGGAGACATCTGCCCATAAGTCAATCTCTTTGGTTCATCTTGCCCTTCCCAATGTCTTAACTTTTGAAACTCAACTAGCACTGTCTCTCTACTACGGTGGGGCCAAGAAGTTCTCTGGGAAGATATTTGCACAAGCAAGCTCTCTCCTATCTCTGGACATCTAAACTAGCATCTCTACTATTTTTAACCACTGGTCTCTGACCTCTATAATCTATACCCCAAATATATATCTTTTTGGTCATAAAGGTCAAGTTGAAAAATATAGCTGGACTCTATATTAGAATCATCCTAAATATGGCATGAATGGACCAATATGAGCCCTAGGAAAGGGAACTCTTCATACCTCAGTTCAATCCAACAAGCATTAAGTGCCTGGTACATTCAAGATATATGAGATGAAAAGGGCAGCTAAAAGGCTTAGCAAATGACCACACCAACAACAACAACAGCATTTTAAAGTTAACAAAGGAAATACAGTATCCGTACACATATTTCTGATCTCTTAAAATCATTTACATTGTCATTTTATTCTCAAAATAATTTGGTGTTGGATACTACTATTATCCTCATTTTATAAATTAGAAAACTGAGGGATAGTTGTCCACAATCACACTTATAGATAGTAAGTTCCTGAGGCAGGATTTGAAATCAAATCTTCATGATTACAGGTCCAGGCTGTTATCCTCATTTGACAGATAAAGAACCTAAAATACAAAGAAGTCAGATGAGTTGTAATAAGTATAGGAGACTGGAATTAAATTCAGGTCTGTGGTATGTCACAGATCATTGAACTTGGAGTCAGGATCCTCTGAATTTAAATTCAACCTTAGACATTTACTTGCTCTGTGACCCTTTATAAGTCATTTGACTTCTCTGTACCTCAGTTACCTTATTTGTCAAATGAGGATAATAGCCTCACCTACCTCCAGGTATGTTGTGAGGGTCAAAGAAGAACATGTGTTAAACAGTTTGCTAATATCAAACTACTATATAAATATTATTTTTATTGCTAAAGTCCCAAAAGATATTAGCACCTTGGAGCTAAAACAAAGCCAAAACAAAAGCATTATCCTTTAACCCTCAATTCCTCCCAGTCATAGCTTCTTGTACCTCCTTCCTTCCATCTCTCAGAATCCCTAGATTCTTTTAAAGCCAAAGTCCCAGTACCAGTTCCTGCCTGGGATCTCCCCTGATCTCAGCATCTCACTTGGGTGTTGGTGTTTCCCCCTAAATTACCTCTTATCCACTTGTATACACCTCTGCATGTGTTATTTCTCCCATCTTAACTATAAAGTTCTTGAGGGCAGGAATAGTTTTTACCTTTGCTTTTATATCTCCAGTGCTTGGCTTATAGCAGGAATGTAATCAATATTTTGTTGCTTGATTAATCATTTGATTCTACCCAAGAAACATAATTTTATTTTTTCTTGGTAGCATGGGACCACCATTATGAATATCAGCTATTTTACTGTACTGGAATATCCTTGTGCTAAAGCATGACTTCCATGCCTCCTTCTGATGTGGAGATTCCTGGTCTCTCCAAGGCATTAATGTCAAAGGAGTGTAAGCATATAAGCACTAGTAGCAGTAGCAGCTGCAGAAGCAGCAGTAGTATCAACAGCAACAGCAACAGCAACAGGAATAGTAATAGTAGTAACAGCAGTAGCAGCAATAGTAGCAGCAGCAATGGCAGCTATGATAGCAACAGCAAAAATAGTAGTAGTTAGTAGCAGCAGCAGTAGTAGTACTTAGTAATCTTAGTAGCAGCAGCAGCAGCAGCAATAGCAATGGTTGTAGTAGCAGCAGCAGCAATAGTAGTAATAGTAGCAGCAGTAGTAGCAATAGCAACAGTTGTAATAGCAGCAGCAGTAGCAGTAGTAGTAGTTAGTAATCTTAGTAGCAGCAGCAGCAATAATAGTAATGTTAGCAGCAGCAGCAGCAGGAGCAGTAGTTAGTAATGTTAGCAGCAGTAGCTGTAGTTAGTAATGTTAGCAGCAGCAGCAGCATTAGCAGTAGAAACAATAGTAGTAGCAGCAGCAGCAGCTCTAGTAATAGTAGAGTAGTAGCAGTAGCAGCAGCGCAGCAGCAGCAGTAGTATTATTTAGCTTTGGAAGATTTTACTAAGCTACAAAGGCTTTGAAGATGGGTCAGGGGATGGATTATATGGTTATCCTCTCAGTGGGCCTAGCCCAGCTAACTCACTGAGAGTAATAAATTGTTCAGCTTCAGAAACACATAAAGACCATTCAGTGCACAGAGTAATCTCACTGATAAAATTACAGTTTCTTGAAATCACGAACTCTTGATACCATCAGAGGTCCTGGGAAGGGTACATAGAGGTAGTTACCCTAACCCTAATTGGCCTCAGCCTGCAAATTTTTTGAGTTCTTAGGTCTTTGACAAAAATAAATTCTTGGCTACTCCCACCCAGGCCCTATTGGACTTTCAGCTGTCACTTATTACTTTTGTCAGCATGCCTTCCTATAGCCACCCCTTCCACTTAACTTCCTCATCTACTGTAGCGTAGGAAAGCCTGCACCCAGCACCCAGCACCTACCCTTGGTAGGACTGTCTATAAGAGTAAAGTACTGGTGGACATGAACCTGAAGTGTTTTCTTCTGAGCAAAGGTCTGTTGGTCATTCAAAGCTTTTTTTTTTAAACTTCCTTGCTTTTAAAAAAAAATTCTACTGTAGCCAATTGAAATTGATAAATAAATGGTATATATAATAGCACATTTATATAGAAGTTTAAGCCTTGCAAAGCTCTTCCTATACATTTCCCTATTTGATTCATGAAACAACCATTTGAGATAGACACTATTATTATCCCCATTTTATGGAAAAGTAGACTGAGTCTCAGAGGGATTGACTGATTTGTCCAGGGGTCACAAAGATAGTGAGTTTCTGAGTTTCCATTAAAGCTCAATTTAGTTATAGCCTACTACATGAGGCTTCCCTTTATAACCTCCAACAGTCAGTTGTTTCTCCTGAAAAGAAAAATAAAATGTATTTATTTATTTACTTTATATATTGTTTTATATGAGCATGTCGAATCCTCTGGAGAATGTAAGATCCTGGAGGACAGGGACCCTTTTATTTTTTTTTATATCTCCAAAATCTAGAACAGTTTTTGTGATACATAGTAAGTGCAAGTGTTAAAAGCCATGGTTTGTGGATCCTTGGTCCCTCAGTCTAGCATTTTCTGGAAGTGTTACTTTGTATCAGATAAAGTAGTTATGATTTCTTCAAATAGTAATATAGGATGTTGCTAATTATGATGTAGGAAAAATCTGTTAATGAATAAGAAATAAAAGTTTATTATTCTAACGTTTCATTTATGCCCAACTGTATGTGACTTCATTTGGTGTTTTCTTGGCAAAGATCTAGGAGTAGTTTTCTATTTCGTTCTCCAGTTTATTTTACAGATGAGGAAACTGAGGCAAAGAGAGTTAAGTGACTTTACCAGGATCACATAACTAGTATGAGCTCAAGGTCAGTTTTGAACTCAGGAACATGAGTTTTCTAACTCCAGAAGCAGCTCTCTATCCACAAGTACCATCTAGAAATCAAAGCAGTCAGAAACAAAATTTGTCATGATCTAGAAAGATGTTATATTGTATCTAGTATTTAGGTAGGTTGTATAAAAGTTTTTGGCTATAAAAATCTGTGGTATCTGGAGGTTCAGAAGATGATAGTTTTATTTTTCTGTCACATAAGTGTGAAATAGATATGGATCCTGAGAAGTCCCGAGTTCCTTCATTTTTAGTATTAGATTAGCCATGAACTTTCTTTTTTAATAAAATTTTATTGATGTCTTTTGTTTTTATATTACCTAAATTTTCCAATGTAGTCCTCACCCTTCCCCCTCTCAGAGAGCCATGCTTAGTAACAGAATAAAAAGGAGGGGAAAAACAGTTCAGCAAGACCAACCAACATATTGAAAAAATCCAATATTATATCCAGTGTTCCATTTCTATATCCCTCCCCACTCCCAATCTCTGAAAACAAGTAGATTAAGGTACCTCCTATATTTTCTAGAGAACTAAAGATGGGTAGGATAATTTTGCAGCATTTACATTCCATTATTTTGTTACGTGTTTTTTCCCCATTTGCTTTGTTATACTCATTGCATATATTATTTTCCTGGTTTTGCTTATTTCACTTTACATTCATTCAAATTTTCCTGTGCATATCTGTATTCATTGTCATTATTGGTTCTTTCTGCAAAGTAATATTCACAACTTGGTTACTCATATGCCCAATCAATGATTATCTATTTTGTTTCTAGTTCTTTCCTTCTACCAAAAAGAAAAAATGCATTGTTTTAAATATTCTGTTGTATATGGGGCCTTTCTTTCATGTCATAGAGCTTCAGGTATATGCCTCTTTTCAAATTGTTTTCTAAAACAGTTGTACAAATTTATAGCTGCATCAGCTGTGCATTATTGGGAAAGTATATAGAAAGAAGAGAACTTGGATCTGAAAATAAAATGTGATTTAAAAACATTTAAAAAATAAATTCAGAAATAGTCAAAAAGCAAAAAAAAAAAACCCAGTGTGTTAATAGGCAAGTCTTTCTATATTCCCTTCAACATTTACTATCCCCTGATTTTATCATCTTTTATCCATTTTCTGGGAATATGGTTTTAAAAAAAACCTTCTGAGGGAGCATTCTTTTTTATACTTGTTAAAATTTTACAATTTTTTTTGAGAATTGTCTATTCATGTCTTTGACTATCAATGGAGGAATTTTTTTTTCTTACACATTTCTGTTTGCTGCCTATATTTTTTAGATATCAGTCCCTTGAAAATATTTGATATAAATATTTTTACTAGTTATCCCCTTCCTTTGTAATCCCAGTTATATTAATTTTGCTCATGCAAAAACCTTATAATTTCATATAATAATAATTAATTTTTTGTTCTTTTAGAATCACTTCTAATCTCTTTTTTTTGGTTAAAAATTTGCCCTTAGTATAAACTGTGAAAGTGCAAAATTTAATTCTTTTTAAATTTTTTTAATTATTTGGTCATTATAGTCCAAGTCATTTGCAGGTCATTCTGTTATATGGTACAAGTTTTTCATCTAAACCTAGTTTTTAATGTGATTGTATTTCCATTTTCCTTAAAATTTTTTGTTAAAAACAGAATTCTTTCTAAGGCAATTTAAGAGATTCTTAGAACAGAGTTGTTGAATTCTATTATTTATGGTCCTTCCTTGCCTAGTATGTTCCAATAAATAATTTTTGTATTTTTAAATGAGTACCAAAATGTTTTTCTGCTTACTACTTTATATCATATTTCAAAGTTTAGGAGTGTTATTCCCTCTCAATTCCCATTTCTTTTAGTATTTCCCTCAATATTTTAAATATTTTATTCTTCCAAATCAATTTTATCATTTTTTCTAGTTCTTCAAAATATGCCCTTGGTAATTCAATTCATATAGCACTGTCTATGAATTAATTTTGGTACTACTGTCATTTTTACCATATTATCTCTCTAATTGCTTCAATTTTTCTTCATTTTTATAAGGAGTATGTCACAATTGTATTTATATAGATATTTACTATAATTTGGTAAACTGAAATCCAGACATGTTATGGTTATTTTGAATAGAATTTCCCATTCAACAATTTCCAACTGGATTTTGTTATAGATAAATAAACATATTGTAGATTTGTTTGGACTTTTTCTTGTAATCTGCAAGGCTCCTGTGGCTACTAATTGTCTCATTTTCTTTGTTGATTCCCCAAGATTTCCCAAGTAAACCATCATTTCCTGAACAAATAAGGTTAACTTTGACTCTTCTTCATCTATCCTTATACCTTTTATTTCTTTCTATTTTCTTGTTGCTATTTCTACACATACTAAAACTACTATGTGTCAGATAACACTAGAAAAGAGGGCATAAAATGGATAGTTCTAATTAGAAAGATTTTGCGCAAACAAAACCAATGGAACCAATATTTGAAACAAAGCAGAAAGCTGGGAAGCAATATTTATAGTTTTGTTTCTGATAAAAGTCTCATTTCTCAAATATAGATAGAACTAAGTTGAATTTATAAGAATTCAAGTCATTCCCCAACTGATAAATGGTCAAAGAATTCAAACAAGCAGTTTTTAGATGAAGAAATTAAAGCTAACTAAATCAAAAATTCTTAAATTGTGGGTCAGGACCCCATATGGGGTACCATAACTGAATGTAGACATTGTGAAAAATTTGGCAACTATAAAAGATTTGTGAACACTCAATGACCATGACCAAAACTTAATTCAAAATCAGATGCATAATGAATCCAAGGTGTTTCTGACAATGTTTGCCAGTGTATATGACATGCACACTTTGTACTGTACATGTAGAAACCCTGCCAGAAATACCATGACTCAGATTTCTGATGAGGTTGAATAAAAATGTCTTGGGCAAAAAAAGGGGCCACAACTGGAAAAAGTTTAAGAAACCCTGATTTAAATCACTATTGATTAGAGAAATGCAAATTAAAACAACTTTGAAGTACCAATTCTCACCTATCAGATTGGTTAATATGACAGAAAAGAAAAATGATAAATGTTGGAGAAAATGTAGGAAAATTGAAATACTAATGCATCATTGGTGAAGTTGTGAACTGATCCAAACATTTTGGAGAGCAATTTGGGATTTTGCCCAAAGGGCTATAAATATATACCCTTTGATCCAGAAATGTCTCTACTAGGTCTGTATCCCAAAGAGATCATCAAAAAGGGGAAAGAACCCACATATACAAAAATATTTATAGCAGCAATTTTTGTGGTGGCAAAGAATTAGAAATTGAGGGAATACCCATTGACTGGGGAGTGGCTGATCAAGTTTTGGTATATGAATGTAAGGAACTACTATTGCTCTACAAATGATGAGCAAGAAGATTTCAGAAAAATCTAGAAAAGATTGTTTATTAACTGATGCTGAATGAAATAAGCAAAACCAGAAAAATTATATAGTAATAGCAATATTGTATAATGATCAAATATGATATAATTAGCTTTTCTTAGCAATATGACATTCCAAATTAATTCCAAAAGACATGGAAAATGCTATCCACATCCAAATATATTGATCTACTATCCAGATAAAAACAAATTATTTTCACTTTTTTGTATGTATTTTATATTTTCTTTCTTGTGATTTTTGCCGTTCATTCTGATTCTTCTTTAACAACATAATTAATGTGAATTTTTTTAAAGAAAAGAGCATACTTTCTTTACTTCTATATTAATTGTAAAGTCTTTCAGTATTGCCTTGATACATATAATGCTAACTTTTACTTTAGAGACATATATATTTATGATATTTTTAATATCCTTCTATGCCTTTGCTTTGTGGGCTTTTAGCATAAATATTATATTTTATCAAAGACTTTTTCTGCAACTATTGATATGGTTTTGATATAATTTTATTTTTCAAATTTAGGTTAATTGTTTTGAATTCTTGACATAAATTCCTTTTGATCTAGTGAATGTTTCTTGTTGTTGTTAAATAAATAACTACAATTACTTTTCCTTTCTTTTCTTCTTTCATTCCTTTGCCACTTGGTTAGTTCAAGATTTCTAAAACTTATCCCTTCCTTCTCTCCAATGTGTATTTGTTAATTTTCTTTTTCCTGTGATGTTTCTAAGTTTTTCTTTATTTTCTTTACTTATTCTCTTCCCTTCTAGCCTATCCTGAAATATAATTCTCTAAATCATGAGTTGTACCCTTATGTTTTCCTTCCTTAATCTCTGTGGTCCTAATGAAATTAAAACATTCAGAACACAAAATTTCAGCTCCATGATACATGTAGTCTTCAAATTCCCAATTTTTAAAATGCCTCAGCTATAATAACAGGCATTAATTAATGTTCATGAACATTGTTGTTGTTTTGCCATTTCCTTCTCCAGTTCATTTCACAGATGAAAAAACTGAGGAACACAGGGTCTTACCCAGGGTCACATAACTACCAAGTGTCTGAAAGCAGATTTGAACTCACAAAGATGGATCTTCCTAATTCGAGGTCTGGTAATCTATCCACCTGACTGCCCATTAATGCTCATAGGATCATAGATTTGGAGCTAGACAGGAACATAAATATTATCTCATCTCAACTTCTCACTTTGCAGATAAAAAAGAAGCTAAATTATAAAAATTTGGAGTTTTTGTAAATATCATAAATATTTACAATTGTATATGTGCATAATTAGTAAAATTATAATAAAAATTACAAAAAGATTTCAAATTACATAACTAAGATCACAGATATAAAGTGTTAATGCTGAGATTTGAACACAGACCCTCTGAGTCCAAGTGCAATATTATTTCCATTTTACCACTGACTTTTCAGCCCTTTCACAAAAATGTTTCTCAGCTGACCTTCCAGCTGTTCCAAAGGGCAAAGGTAATTAAATTTGTAGGTTCTAATATTGAGAGGCTTATTCATAAAAGGTTTAAAGCAAGTGAAAAGATGAGCAGGTGGCAATTAAATGAAACTAAATGGATTTTACCACAGTAAGGGGAAATCCAGAGATTAGACAAGGATAGATTCATGACCATCAGACTTCCTACATCTCTCTTTGGGACTCACAGAGCTTTCATTTCTAGTGAGTCTCTCAGATCTGTGTTTAGATCACTTTTCCCTTAATTTTGAGCTATAAGATTTAATAATACCCTGGGATTTTTTTCTTACTGATGTTACAGCAAAAAAGTCCTATATTTTTTCATATTTGTCTCCAAATTACTAAACAGCTGTGCTGCAGAAAGGCTATTTGGGGTTCAAGTCATTGTGAAGTCTCTAAGGACAAATCAAGAGGAGTTCTCCATGTGGAATAAATTGCAGAATAAAATCATAATTGAAATTCTGGCCCTTGAGTCTTTTAGCAATCCAGAAGAGTTATATAGATAAGAAAAATTGCTGGATGTGGGGATCCTGAAGCCTAGAAAAGGCCAGTAAGGTCATTTCTCTCACCTCCAAGAGCCAAGGCCAACTTAACTTCCAACTAGGTATTATAGGGTTTGAGTTTTTGCTGTTTTTGAGGAACTCAAGAAGTGAGCCTTCTCCTGAGTTTGTTGCACCTTTCTGGTGTTCACTAAATTATACCTTTGAACTCTGAGACATTTGCAGTGGCACTTGGATGTGGTTACAAATTGGATTAGTATTACAAAACAGATCATTTTGACATACTGAAAGGCTAATCCATCAGTTACCTACTGAAGCAGGATAGATGGGAAGAAGAACTCACTGTGGCAGAATTTAGAGGTAGCTGCATAGTCAACCTTAGAGGACAAACCAGAAATATTAGGAGATGGAGACAGAGAGAGGAAAAATAGTCAAGAAGTACCAAATTTTAGCTTCAGATTGGCTATAATGACTAGAAAGAAATCATTTTTTCCTTGCTTTTTTTTGTTTTAATACTGACATGGCTACAAGGACTATCCCTTTATCCCTCTTATCCCTTGGTCTTCCTTAGGACCAATTACTGAAGTCAAGATATAAGGGTTGCTATCATTTCCATGCCTTTCTATAGTCCCTCTCCCATGTCCATAATACTCTCCCTTCTCCTCCAACCTCTATTTAGAATCTCTCAGTTCCTGCATTTTTTTCTCCCCCATTAGTAATGATTTCCTTAATGGTTTGTTTTTGCCTTTCTTCAAGTGCTCAGTGCTTAACACTGTGCCAGGGACCTAATAAGTGCTTAATAAATGCTTGTGGACTTGGCTCTGACAGAATGCCATCTCCTACATAAAGCCTTTCCTGATTCCTCATACCATCCCTGGCTAGCATACTCTTATATGATAGCATCTCTAGGTCCTTCACTATCTTGGCTGCTTTTTTCTCAATGATCTTTACTTTTATGATATTATGGTATAAAAGTGTTCTTTTACATCCTTATATCACAATTTGTTCAGTAATTCTCCAATTGTTCCTTTTTTCTTCAACTTCTCTGCTACCATAAAAACATTTCTTTATGAACTGATAAATTTTCTTTAGGAGAGACTGTTATGAATATTATGGCATATATGGACCCTTTCTTTCTGGAAAGTTAAATTTTGATGAAGAATAAAGGAGAAGGAAAGGGCTTGATCCTAGGTATAGTTAGAGAGGAGAGGCCCAGATTTCACAATGGAAGCTCAAATCACTATGAAAGTATCAGATGACTGATGAGAAAAAGAGTACCAGATGAGAAATAGGAGAGCTTGAGACACAGTTTTTTTCTGCTCCATAAGTTTTTTGTTTTTTGTTTGGGGATTTTTTTTTTGTTTTTATGACAATTGGGATTTGGGGATAACCTGAAGAATAGGGTAACTTAGAAAATAACTCAGGCCCTATCAGAAGTCATTCTTCAGCTAGGTATCTCTTGGAAGTTTCAAGTTACAAGGATTTATTTTATTTTATGATTTGTATGAGTCCTCAATGATCAAAGATGGTTTCTGAATGTTAGTTGTCAAGTGAACGAATGATTGTGGAAATATAAAAGCAAAGCAATTCACGTTGCCGTCAGAATGGCTCATTTGCAGAATCTAATATGCTATTATATTGACATATTTCTTCATTTCATCTATTAAATCTTCCATTTCCATAAAGCTCGTTTGTCAGCACCAAATGCAGCAATTATGTACATTTATGTATACATGGTATGTGTACAGTCAGATGAAAATGCCAGATGAAAGCTCAGCTTGACTTGAAGAAAGCTTGGTCCAAGTACAAGCAATATTCTTGTATTTCCTTGGGTATTTCAATATTGTTAAAATTGCTTGATTTTCATGAGCATTTCAGAATTTTTAAAAATTGCCTCTTCTCATTTTTTAAAGTCTTGACACAAATCAGTCAAATTTAATCTTTTAAAAAATTTTTTTGAGGATTTGGTTTTGAGTTTGTTTGTTGGTTATTGTTGTTAAGTATTTTGGGTTCATATTTCCATAAAGATGGCCAATTGAAAAACCAATGAAAAATAAAGTAAGTAAAGGGGGAAACAAAAGGGAAATATCCCAATCTGAATCTGGTAGGTTAAATGTAGAGATGCTAATGGGCTCTGCTGCAGTAATGTGGCCTTACAGGTAGGAACTACCTTTTCTGTTCCCTGAGCTCTTGTTCTATCTTTAAGCCCTGAATTCAACCTATTTATTTTAATTTGCTTGCATTTTGCCTGGAAAAAATGTTTATGTAACAACTGACCTCTCAGCAGGTGTTCCACCTTGTTTGTGGTGTACATGATTGCACCAGCTCAGAGGTCTCTCTCTCTGTGTTCACTGTTTACTAAGACCTTGAAGGGTTCTTCAGGGTCCACTAGGCCTGAGAAGAGTCTATTGAGAATTTCAGTCTTTTTCTCTCTTCCAAGATACTTCTATTTATTAGACTGATAAACTCCTGAATTGTTGAAAAGCAGTCATTTGAAAAAGGATCTTGCTGATTCTCATGGGGTATGTGGGAGATATATTTACATCTCAGCTCTGTAGGTCCCTAACATTGTTAGGTTTAGGTGACCTCTCTTTCTAACTTAAAAAGAGACTATTGGGATATAATTAAGACCTGGTGCTGTTATTCAGTATTAAAAAAAAAAAACCCAACAACTTTCTCAACCTAATTCCTATTCTCTACTCTATCTACCTTCTCGGTTATAGATATCCCTTTACTGTTATTTTTTTTTAATTAGAATTAAAAGCCTGGTGTATGTATTAGTTTGATTTTTCACCTGGTAAAAGGCTAATCCAATAGTATAAATATAGCACTTTTTAAAAAAAAAATCCAAGGTACATTAAGTCTTAACTGAAGACCAGCTTGGTTAAGTATCTGGAAAGGTCTGAACTGTTAATTTTCACATATTGCTCTAGTAAGCAGAACTAAAAGCATTTAATTTTTTTCTAATAATCTCATACATGATTTTCTCATAATGTACTACACAATCTGTATTGATTACTTCATCAGTCAGATATGCATTTTATAAACATATTCCAAAGGGAAGCATGAAATCGAACTCTAACTTATTATTTTCGGAAATGGTACTCTTTTATTTTTTGGCCCAGTATTTCCAAATAAAATGTTGGCTAGTAGGGGAAAGAGAATGGAGAGACTTGCTTTTCAACTGTTCCTAGAAAAATGAATTCATAACAGAGAAAAATGAACAAGACTGAAAAGGTGGCAGATACCCAGATAAATATTTCCATTATTAACATTAAAACTCTTTTTCTAAATGCAGTTCTTTAAACAGCAAGGTTTCTTCAACCTTTATTGAAGAATTTTCTAGTCAGGTATACTCAAGGCACACTTTTAAAAACTGATTATAAACCATTTTGATATTTTATATAGACAAGGATTAGATAAAATATTTATAACTACATGTGCTTATATGTATCCATGCTGTTTCCTCTGATAAGCTGCTTGAGACCAGACACATTGAACTTTGTCTATGTGTTCCCAATACTAAATATAGTGCCTGAAACTCATAGTAGACCCTTGATAAACACTTGTTGATTAATTAAATATTCTAGTGAGTTAATACAACTTTAGAATTTCAAGTATATCTTCCACCAATTAGATCATTCATGTACATGTTATAAAGTGATTTTTTTCAAGGTCAGAGAAAAGATGTTGTTTTTTAAAATTCATATTTATAATGTATATTTGCTTTTTGTTTGAATCCCTTTGGGTCTGAAATTTTATTGCTATATGGATCCCTACTATTATCACTCCAGAGCAGAAACTCTCTCCACTAATGAAGGTTGACAACTTGTCTGTTAAAAGTCTTCAAGAGTTTTTAGAAGTAATGAGAAGTTAAGTGTTGCTACCATTTGTAGAAATCTAGACTCGAATCTTAGTTTCCTAACTCCAAGGTCACTTCTCTATTCTCTATACTATTTTGCCTCTTATCATTTACTATTGAGGATATAAGTACTTGAAAAATGTATCCCCCTAGAATGGACCCTTCTAATTTTCCTCCAAAAGAACATCCGCCAACTATACTGAATGTATGGAAGGTTTTTTTGGCTGAAAGAATCTATAGGAAGGGAAGTGGAACTGTCTCAAATGTTGCCATAAAAGGGTTGATTAAAACTAAAAACAAATTTCCATTAGAAAGAAACTTCAGGGGCTCCCTGTTTTTGCTTTGTTAAAAGCCTGTACTTGGCATGCTAGCTCACCCTTCATGATACACATCAATACCTTCTTTATGTCTGGCTATTACCACTCATTTAAAAATCTATTTTACATGATTCTTTCAGCCAAAACACAGACCATAATGACACAGAATACAGCATGTGCTTCATAAATTCTCTAAGAATCAATACTTTGGCTGGGATTTTGTCAGTCTCAAAGCCATGCATCATTAAACTTTACTGTTATTACAGTGGACTCTTCTTCAAAGTTCAGTCCTGAGCTCATCTTGGACAAACCTTTTTTAAAACAAGGAAAAGTTGAGGGAAGCAGATGATCTTGAGCTGAGTGGTGTCTATTATCAGATGGAACCTTATTTTCACAATAGAAACAGATCAAAGATTACCTCTTCCTTGTACGCTAAGCAGGTAGGGCAGCTGAGTCAAGGTGATGTCCCTGGCAAGGTCACAAGAAGCAGTCTACCACTGAAATCAGAATAGATTAGTACATAGGAAATCACCAATGACCGATCAAATCTTCTCCTCTTCCATTATTCCACAAAACTGCCTCTAGATAAAGATCAAATGTTAATAATTAGGAAAGACAAACTTCCTTGGTGATAGGAGACCTATGTTTAGAGTCAGGCCAAGGATGGAATCCTGGCTCTACCACTTTAGAACTGTGTGACCTTGAGCAAGTGAAGACCTCTCTGAGCCTCAGTTTCCCCATCTGTAAAATGTGAAGATTGGACATAATGACTTTGACCTTTCTGGCTCTAGTTCTGGCATCCCAGATTATCTGTTTTTATTTCTACAGTGTTCAACAAGACTGACTCATCATGAGCACAGTTCAGTACCTTTGGTTGAGGCACTTCATAAGAACCATTTAACATCTGCTGTAATAAGCTGCCAGTCTTGTGGAAACAATCAACAGCCTTTGCAGCCACGCCTACACACAGAGTGTATGTCCCCAACATTAATAATATTTCCACTAAAGAATATGAACATATCAACAAGAACAGGTTTCTATTAGGAGGAACAGATTACCAATGGTAATTTTTTTTTCAAATAATCTCTCAGGATATAAGGCCATAGAAATGGTACCATGGCTAGAGCACTGGATTTAGAGTCTGTGGCCCATGGCTTCAAGCCTTATCTCTACTACTTATTATCTGTGTGAACTTAACCCTTCTGCAACCCAGCTAATCTATATAATGAAAGGGTTGGTATTTCCCAGCTCTAAAGCTATGGTATGATTCCCACAGAAGACTGAATGCCAGGTGCTAGGCAGAAGAGATATGATCTAAGCCCCTAAAGATTGACAATCTAGTTGGAAAGAAGGGACAAATACATAGGAATATAAATAATAAAGGATAGTAAAAAAATAAACTTCACAGCAGCAATTTTAGACAATCTCTTTATGAGAATTAACGATTTGTTGACTATAACTGATTAGACCATTTCGGAAATCACTAATTTGTAAACTCCAAGGAGAAGTTGCAAATTAATGATCTTCTGAATGGATGTACTGAAGGAAATAATAACATCTCTCGTAAGCATGTTTTCATCTCTTCCTGTGGCTGAAATGTGTCACCCACTGGTTTATTGACAGTGCCTTCAGGGGCACATTGCTGTGTGGGAGAATTTGAGGTGGAAAAGATAGCTTTATATGTGTTTTCTCAAACAATAATTCTCTCCTGAAATTTACAAGTGTTCTCTACAATATTAAAATTTGAGTGGTTAAAAAAATTAAACATGATTAATCATACATTCATATTTCTTGATGGGTATAAATTATTCTTTGAAATCGCCTGAACTCAAGCCCTAAAACAAATTGGGGGGAAAGCAAAGTAACCCAAATGATCTTATCAGAAATGTAATGAGGTCTGTATAAAAAATATTACTAACTATAAGTTTCTAAAAATTACAATTAAAAGACGAAGCATTAGAATTAGCTGGTATTGCTAAGGAATTATGTCTGACCAAAGAGAATAGAGGGTAGCTAGGTGACTTGGCTAGGTGGTGCAGTAGACAGAGTCTTGGACCTGGAGTCAGGAAGACTAGCTTCAGACACTTAGTAGCTGTGTAACCCTGGACAAGTCACTTCATTCTGTCTGCCTCAGTTTTCTCATCTATAAAATGATCTGGGAAAGAAAAATGGGAAACTACCCTAGTATCTTCGCTAAGAAAACCCCATGAGCAGTATGATCCAGGGGGTCAAGGAGAGTCAAGTATAATTGAACAACAAAAGAGAATTTAAGCTTTATAAGGCCAGGAATTATTGCAGTCTCTTTGTATCTTCAATGTCTTACTGGTGCCTGACACAGAACAAGCACCTACTGGACTGGATTAGATTGAACTGAATGAAATGACATTGCATTGCATTAAATTGAAATGAAGAACTGGGCCAAGAGTGATTTAGCTGGCACTAAGGCATCCTTCTTCAATCACTTATACAATTATTTGCAAAAGGCAAATGGAGAAGAAGCCTTAACAACCATACCTATCACATATTCTTTGCTGACTTTTTGATCAGCCTTGGAAAAAGGAACAGTGTGGGAAGCTACATGAACTAGTGGGAGAAAAGCACTTGCAGTTACAGATTTGTGTTCAAATCCTGAATCTGCTGCATACTGCCTAATAGGAGAGGAAATAAGATTCAAAGAAAAAAATATCCAACTCAAAGCTTGACATCTTCGGATAAGTCATGGAACTATTCTGCGCCTCACATCTAAGATGATGGGGTTGGAGGGCAGCTAGGTGGCATAGTGTTTAGAGCACCAACCCTGACCAGGAGAACCTGAATTCAAATCTGACCTCAGACACTTACTAGCTATATGACCCTGAGCAAGTCATTTAACCCCAATAACTTCAAAGAATAATGAGGGGGTTGGACTGAATGGCCTCTAAATACTCTTCTAGCTCTAAATCTGGGATCCTAATTATGCTCTACAGTGTTAGACTTCTATTGTTTCCCCTTCTCCCTGAAATCTTTCAGTAATTTGCTAAAAGTTTTTTTTCCTCTGAAGATTGGTGTCAGTTACCAATATCAGAGATATTCTCATGACAAAAGCTGCTGAAAAGTGTCAGTGAAGATGGTTACAACTAGCTTACAGAATTGGACTCATTGATTATCAAACACTATATTGAATTCAGTCCAATCCAATAGGCCTAGGGTCTAAATTTTACAAATACACCTAGATCAGTGTCTTGTATACAAAAGGTGCTCAGTAAATATGTCTTGATGTGAACTGAAATGAATGAGAGGAACCCACAGGAATAGTTTGAACACACTCCAAGACTGAAAACAACGTCAAAGTTTTAATTTATTAGGTTTTGGAGTCAATTCAGATCTCATGGAAGGAATCTGTGGGAGCTCTGGTGCCAACTTCTCCCCTTCTCCATCCCCTCCCCAAAGTAATTCTTGAAAAGGGAACTCCTTGAGAAATGACTTGTCATTTTGGCTATGGGAGTTTTATTTTGTTTTTCAATGCAATTGCAAACCTTCAAAGGCAGGAAGTGGGCCATCTTTTGCAAGTCCCATAGCACCTGGCCCAGGTCAGAACTGACAGTAAGTGCTTAATAAATGCTTTGTGAATGAATGAGAGGATGGATGAAGAATTTAGACAAACATAAATCACAGAATGAAAACAGAGATAACAGAAAAGTGGTGTCACGGGTAGGAACTGAGGGGATAAATAAGGTAAATGGAGTAAGGAGGGGATGCCAGCGGGGCAGAGCTCTGGACAACTATAGGCTCAAGGATGAGCAAGCCAATCTGGAAGGCAAAAGGGAGGATGGTGAATGAGCATGGAGCCGTGTGTAATGTGGCAGGAATGCTAGGAAAGGAATATCATTAGGGCTGCCTGGGGAGATGAGGCAGGAGGCAGGAGAGCTGGGAGAACATGTCAGGATGAGTTATGGTCAAGGATGCAGAAAGATACTGCATTTTCCTCCTACTTTTCTCTCCTTCAGCATTGCTTCCTTCTTGTATCTACCTGTTCTAATAGGAACAGATTTTTCATTTGCACCCACATTGAGTTTCTCACAATATTCCTCCCTATACTTCTGATTCACCCTAAAAGATCCAAAAGCAATTTAGGAAACCAGACTTGAAACCAGCAGGAATTGAGTTCAGCTCTTCCTCTGATACCTACTGGCTGTGATAATTCTTTATAAGTCACTTACTTGACCTCTCAGGACCCTGGGCAGCTCCCTAAGTTGCAGCTAAGAGGCGAACCTGCTTTGATAAAGGGAATTTTCTTGCAAGAAGTTCCCAGCACCAATGAAGTCCACGTCCAGCCTCTATCACTAACTTCTATTCTTAGCTTAGAAAGCTGGGTGCCTTAACTCTTTCATTCCAGACCCATGTGAGCAGCCAGTCTCTAATCCAGGCTCAGGAGTAGAGCATTATTATTATTTTTTAAATACTGACTCAGCAGCCTTCAGGCTTTCTTCAAACCAGCTCACAACCCACAGAGCCCAGGTGTTTGTGCCATTAGCATAAAAGACTTGCTCAATGGGAAATAATCAAGATTTGGAAGTTGTCATCTTGGGTTTCTGGTTGCACAGAACACAACCTTGTATACCCTGAAATGGGGGAGGAGACAGGGACTGTGTGAACTCAAACACAGCAAACAAAGAAAAGCAACAGATCAAATAATGAGAGTAGGAGAGGAGGGATATATATATATATATATATATATATAGGTCTGTTTGCACAGACTATATATCTAGTATGTTATATTGATATATTATAGATAGTGATATAGGATGTATATTATGACATGATTTAGTGATATGACATTATTATATCATAGTTTAAATAGCAATATGTGCTATAAATATGTCTATAATATCATGGAATATCAATATATGTTATATACAATCTATAATTTATGCTATATAATATATTAACATAGTATGTATAACTACATAATATATTGTGTATGTATATCCATATGTGTTTATACATATACATGTGGGTATGCATATGTATGCATATATGCATATTAGTTTATATGAGTGTATAGATATATATATATATGCATGTGCATATATGAGCATATGCTATTTAATGTTAGTAGATGGATAGGAAGGGCTGGGTTCATGTCCAACTTCCAATAATACACATGGGTGAGTGACCTGGGCAGGTCCTACTGTTCTAGGTAACTCTCTGAGACTATTAAAACATTGTCTCTGGAGGCAGAAGACCTGATTTCAAATTCCACCTCTGATTCTTTCTATTCATGTGACCTTGGACATCACTTAATCTGTCTGGTCCTCCGCTCATCAATAAAATGAAGGATTCAGCTAGATGGCACCAGAGAGCATAGAGTGCTGGGCTGGGAGTTAGACTTTCCCCAGTTCAAATCTGGTCTCAGATACTTCCTAATTGTGTGACCCTGAGCAAGTCAGTTTACACTGTTTGCCTCAGTTTCCTCATCTGTCAAATGAGTAGGAGAAGGAAGTGGCAAACCATTCCAGTATCCTTGCCAAAAAAAATAAAAAACCCAAGTCACTATGAGTTGTACATGACTGAAAATTACTGAACAACAACAATAAAGGAGAAAGATGAATCGGTCTCTGAGATCCCTTCATCTCCAAATTTATTTATTTACTTATAGATATTTACTTATCCTCACCTGAGAATTCCTATACCACTGAAATTATAGGTTCACTCCCTCTGTTTATCTTGCCTGAAAAAAAATGAACATTTAACTAGACATTTCCATTTAGTTCAGTTCAATTCAAAAACCATTTATGGAGCAACTCCTTTGTGGATAAGTGCTAGAAATAAGTCAAAAACCAGATAGTCCTGTCCTCAAGGAGCTTGCAGTCAATTGATAGGGAATGTGAGAAGTGGAATGAATACATCTTCTTCACCTTTCTCTCCTGACACCTTTCACTTCTTCATCCCCGAGCTCAAATCTTACCTTCTGCAAGAAACCTTTCCCAATCCAACCATCCTTCCACTATTGCTAGTATCTTCCTCTGAGTTTACTTTTCACTTAAACTGTATGTATCTTGGATGTCCTATCTCTTTCTTTCTTTTTCTCTCTCCCTCTCCCTCTCTTTCTCCTTCTCCCTTTTCCTTTCCCTCCCTCTCTCTGTCTCTCTCTTTCTCTTTCTCTTCTCTCTCTCCTTTTTCTCTCTCCTCTCTCTCTCTTTCTCTCTGTCTCTCTGTCTCTGTCTCTCTGTCTCTATCTCTCTCTGTCTCTCTTTCTCTCTTTTCTCTCTTTCTTTTGCAATCCCAACTTCTTCAAAAAAAAGGGGGGGAATATGTGCCTAAAGAGGGCTTTGAACGTGGTTAAGGATCTGAGAAGGAGAAGGTAAGGAGCAATGGAGTTTCACCAGGTGGTACAGCTTCTGCAAAGGTCCAAAGATAGGAGGTGGGATATTGTTTAGGGAACAATCAATAATCCAGTCATTGAAAAGTGGATGCAGATAGGAACATAAATATTTGCAGTCTAAGTGGGAAGGAGTTGCACCCTGACAAGCCAGTTCTAATTTACCTGGCATCTAGTAAACAAAGATTGAGTAACATTTATCCTATACAAACCTTTTCCTTTGTTTTTCCTGAATCTGTTATTAAAGGGATTTATTTGCTGTCAATAAAAAAATGCATTTTCATTCATTTCCATCAAAGTCTGATTAATTAAAGGTAAAGTCTCAAATGAAAATTATAATATAATTAGATGATGCTTCTCCCATTTTCTAGTGCTATCATAGAGGAAGCTGGTTGACTGTTTCTTTAGAAACATTTCTATTACTTGAAAATAATCTCCTCCAAATTCCACTCTGTCTTTTTTAAATTTAATAACCGTTTATGAAATTGAATTGGCATAATATGCCAAGAGTATCTGGGAAGTTCTTGTTGCCAGTCCTGTGTGTGAACTTCTTAGAGAAAAGCAGGTGTTGAGTTTCTAATCTATGAGGCTGATACATTCATTTTTTTAAAAATTATTCTGAACTTTAAACTTCATTAAGGAGAAATGAACAGTTCCATCCATAAAACTCTATTGCTTGAAGTCTTTTTTCTCTGTTCCTTTATTATTATAGCATAATTCAATGATTACATATTTGACTTTAATTTATAAAAGCTTATTGCAAGTTATTACAAAAGCTGAATGCTATATGCAATGTTGTGATGTATTATTCTCCACTGTCAGCATCTATGAACTTCTTTCACAGCATTCTGTAAAATTTGTTAAATTCTTTTACAGTATTTAGACCTTTTTTAGCTTCAGAATAGCAGCCAGTAAAATAATATCTAGTTGCCCAAAGGATTTGGGGAAAATCTAGAGAAAAATCACTGTAACTTGGGTTTTGTATTAAGATGTTCTGTCAATCAATCGATCAATAAATATTTATTAAGTGCCTTCAGTATTCCAGACACTGTGCTAAATGCTAGATAGCTAGACATTATAGATTATTATTTCATATTTTTTCTCTATGTATCTCTTCTCTATAGATGTATTTGTTCTGTTCTATGGGGTTGTTGTCTTCTCCCAGTAACATGTAATCTTGGCTGCAGCAATACATAGTAAGAATTTAATAAATGTTTGTTGATTGATTATCACAATAGTTATGATTTCCATGAACATGGCATGATGGATTGAGAGCTAAAGATGAGATCAGGAAGATGTGGATTCAAGTCTTAGCTTTTACATATATTGAGTATATGACTCCAAGCAAGTTGCTTCCCATCTAAATATTCTGGGCAACTCTCTGATACTGTCAATTGCAGAAAAGGTATGAACCTCCTCCGATAGAAGCAATTCCCCACTTTGAGAGTCTTATATGTAACAGGCAGAGATAAAAAAGACTGAGAAAAAAATGGTTAGTCCAGTAGGAAGAATCACAGTATTTTGGAATTGGAAAGAACCTTACAAATCAAACAGGAAGAATCCCTTGCAATATACTCAACAAATGATAATTAACTTCTTGAAGATAACCATAGGAGCTCACTTCTTCCCAAAGCAATGTCTCCTGATTTGGGATCACCCAAATGGTTAGATAGATGTTCCTGGAATTAAGCTATTATCTGCCTCTTTTTATCTTCTACTCATTAGTTTTAGTTATGCTTTCTAAGGTCAAATGAGCTGAGTCTAATTCATCTTCTATAAGATAGTTATGTTTAAAATGAATCATCCCATCACCCCTCAGTCTTTTCTTCCTCAAACAGAACATCTCCAGTTCCTTTTAATGATCCTTATATTGTCTGAAGAAATAAAATAAAAAACAAACCACAAAACACCACAAATCCAGCTAAATCAACAACTATTTATTGTCTTTATGGTGAGCTAAACACTAGTTTAGTAGTAGTTTATATTCTACACAGCCCTTCAGTTTAAAATTATAGCTACCATTTTAAATCATCATCAGTTGTGTGATGGATGTGATGTAAAATATGGCAGATGAAAGATGCATGTCTCCATGGGCATATGGGTGGATATAATGTCATCAGCCCATTCTAAAGATATCACTGGCAGGTTGTTTGACACAATGTATGATTTCATACGGTCAAAATCAAGCAAACAACCAAGCATTTATTAAGTATCTATGTGCCAGGCACTGTATTAGGTATGGGCCACATAAAATAATAAAACACTCTCAACTCACAAGTTGGGTATTTATATAATATTTAATGCCCTACTGATGGTGAATAGGCCATATTTCTATTTAGACATTTAAGGAAATGTTAGTAACAATGTAGAATATTTTAAGATAGAAAATATTTCTCAAAGCTTTTCAGGTAGGTTTGTTTCAATACAGTATTAGGGTTTTCCAAATGGATTCTTGTTTACTGTAGAGGAAGTGATCAAGGACACCAAAGATGTTTTCTGTGGTTTCAAAGGAACATGGCAAAGCATTTGGGAACCATACTTTTCTTTCCAAACTACTGCAGTCACTGAAACGTATCCATGATGTGTTGTTGAAAGGAAACATCTTCCCATTTGATCTTGAACTCCATGCAGTGCAAAAAACTTTTTGGTATGCTAGGAGAGTACATGAGCCTTTCTTCTTGGGGAACTCAGATAGAAATCTCAATTGGCTCCCATTTAAAAAAATGAGATGAGAACATCCTTTCTGGGAAATGTCTCAGAGAGATCTAATAAGATCTATAAGTTTTCTATTGATGGTGAATAGATTTGACCTAAACTTGATTTGTGGACATTGAAGTGTCATTGAAGGTGACAACCAATTCCAAGAAAACCTGGGCTGAAATAATGAAGATATTACAGCTTCACAGAAATCGAAAAGGGAAATAGTATGAGAGGAGCATTAGTCTAGGCCTATCCTTTATAAATGAGTAAACTAAGGCCAAGAGGAGTTAAGGCACTTACCCAGAATCAGGATCTGGACTCAAGCTATCTGTTTCTGAATATTCCATGCTGACTTGACAAGTCATGGTTATATAAGATGTGTTAACAGGGTATAAATCATAGAATAACAATGGGACCTTAGGATCCTGGAAGGGACCTTGGAAACCATCTACTGCAGCCTCAGAATTTTATAGATGAGGAAACTAAGATATAAGGAAGTTATTTGCCCAAGATTATTCAGGTAATAAATGGCAAAAGCAGACTTTGAACCTAGGTCCTCCAACACAAAATCCAGCAGGGTTAAGAAGGAAATGTTGTGGTTTCTCTATTATCAATAATAAAAATGGATCATTATTTTATATTTAACACTTTAAAAAATACAAGTTCTCCTTTAAAAAAATGATCCTTTATACATGGGGATGTGTGGAAAACAGCTCAAACCAGCTCAAGAGTTGGTCATTGACATTTTCAGTGTGAGCCTATATACCTCAGAAATTAGCAAATGTTATGAATCAGACCTTAATTGATTGTTTTGTAGATCTAAATGATGCAGTGGATAGAGTGCTAGATCAGGAGTGAGGAAAATTGGAGTTCAAATCCAATCTCAGATACTTACTAGCTGTCACCTGGGCAAATCATTTTACTTCTACCTGCCTCAGTGATTTCATCTGTAAAATGGAGATAATAACAATACCTACCTCCCAGGATTGTTTTGAGGATGAAGTGGAAATATTTGTAAGGCACTTTGGAAACCTGACTGCATTGTTATCCATACTTTTTTTTTGTCAAAGAACTGATTGTTAAATACTTATCAACATATCACTAATTACAACTGAGAGGATAAAGATGCTTACTTTTGTTCCAAATAGATCATGCTAGATGTGAAGGGTAAGAGAGAGGAAGACAGTGAAGGAAAAGGAAACCTAGGGACCACTTCAAGCATAGCTTAGTCTTACAACTTTTTGTTACTGTATTTAAATGTAAATGATAGATTAGTGCCATTTTCCCTACATTAAAAGTAATTTGTGATACCTCAGCATAGAAAAATTTCAAACAGATTACTGTGCTATGAAAAACAATAACTGTTAATGGAAGCCTAGAATATTAAAAAATAATAAATATTAATCAATGAAAGTCTAATTAAATTTTACCTGAACATTTCAAAGTAATTTGCAAGAGATAGTTATGAAAACCAGATATCTTTTTATTCTATTTTTTTCATCTGGAACTATGATTGTATTAACATGAGGAACTCCTATGGAAATTACTATGGTGAGCTCTACTCTAAGTTGCCCAGGGCAAGGAAGGGTTTTGCTGATTTACCCATCTTCAAATCGTTAAAATGTTCAAGAGTCAGGATTTGAATAAATGAATCAACCAATGAGTTAAAAAATATAACAACACTTATTTGTGCCAAACATTGAGCTAAGCAGCAGGGACCCAAAGAGAAAAAGACCAATCCATATTCTCAAGGACCTCCCACTCTAATGGGAAAACCATATACAAAAGAAAGTCCAATTGTGGGGCAGATACAAAAGTCCAAGGAGTTCTTACTGTATATTAGAAGGTTAAATGGCTGGCCAGACATCTGCAGAGAAAGTGGTATGGCCCAGTAGTGCTCCATTTCACTAAAGGGAAGAGTTGGTAATGACTCCCATCTCTTTCAAGCCATGTGAGTAACCAGCCAGTTTACATTAAAGAAACAAAACTAAGAGGGAAAGAGGACTAAGGAAGAAAGGGAAAAGAAGGAGGACATCTCTCATTTAGGGAAGGTCTTTCTGCTACCCAGGTCTTCCTGACTGCAAGGCTGTCCCTCTTGCCACTACATTATATTGGCTTTCAAAAATTTTATTTAAAATATTCTAAAGCATAAGTAAAAGCAAGTATATATAGCATTTGAAAGTAGCCCCATGAATTAGATCCACATGGACATCTTAGAAAATTCAAAAGATATGAAGAAAATAGCCTAAGATTTTCAACAGATCAGGGATGAAATATACTTTTTCGAGGGAAGAAGGTAATAACCCCAAATCCTCTGGAGTTTTAATTCACTATTTAATCAATCTATGTATTTTATTGTCATCCCCAAGATGTCAACAAAAGTGATTTTTATTACTGGAATGTTACATGGAGCAGTTAGGTAGCACAATGGATAGAGCTGGGGTCTAGAGTCAGGGGGACCTGAATTCATACAACTGAGCAAGCCATTTAACTCTTTTTGTCTCAGTTTCCTTCTCTGTAAAATGAGCTGGGGAAGGAAATTACAAACCACTTCAGTATCTTTTTTTTTTTTTTTTGCTGAGGCAATTGGGGCTAAGTGACTTGTCCAGGGTCACACAGCTAGAAAGTCTTAAGTGTCTGAGACCAGATTTGAACTCAGGTCCTCCTGACTTCAGGGCTGGTGCTCTATCCACTGCACTACCTAGCTGCCCTTACTCCAGTATTTTTACCAAGAAAATCCCAGATGGGGTCATAAAAACTCAGACATTATTGAAATGATTGGGCAATAACAAAAACATGTTGGGTGGACTGCCAAGGTGAACTGAAGGGAGGATATGGACAAATCAAGCATGGAGGAATTGTGATCTATATCAGGATCCCAGATCCATTCTGATATTAAAGAACATCATTATATATTACTCTTTGAGCTTTATAAACCTGACCTTATTAACACCAGTAAAATCAGAAAAAAAAACATCAAAAAGTTTCATATTCTACCCCAAACTCTGGAAATTAGAGATTTGTCTTCCATCTTAGAAGTTAATGAATGCCAAACACTTTGTGGCCCAAGGTGCTCCAATGAACCATGAAACGCATAGTGAAACAAACGCTATTTGGAAAAAGTGTTGTAATTCAGGTCCGATGAAGTACTAAAATATTCTTATAACATCTCCCTTCGTCCCTGATGGGTGGAGGGCAAGTTAATGGGAATGTACATGTTTGCTAAACTCCCTTTACACTAAACAAAATGGCATTGTTGAAGGAAGTCTTAATGTGTGGTTCAATATTAGAGTGTTGCTGAATGAAAATGCAATATCTGGTGAAATGAATGGGCTTCATTCCGGTGGGAAAGTGTGTGGATTTTATTTCCACATTCCAATCTTTTCATTCCCATAAGACTTGAACTGACTTCAATGAAAGGCTTGAAATCATCAGAAACAAGACAAGTAATAGTATTCCTATTGGCCTCTAAGTACTTTCCATTGGAAGAACTCAAAAAATCAAGAGTCCCATTGTTGTGAAACATATTAGAGGAGACTCGCTTGATATTTTTTTAGGTTTTGATAGTTTTTGTGGTGGTGTTGACTTAGAATGATTGACGAAGCCATGGAAAAGAAAGGCAGGAATTTTTACTCTGACTGTAACTGCCTCAATAACAGTCAGAGCTTGTCTAAGAAAGAAAAGTGGAGTTATTTTTCCATCATTATTAGAAAAAATGGTGAAGAAAATGGCTTTTCTTCTGTGTTAATATATTTCTAATAACAGGGATCATTGGCTCTGAACTTTCTTGACCTTAGTCTGTTCCCTTTTGCTAAAGTCATTAAGATGATTAGAACTTTGATCAGGGTTACAGTGTTAAAATTCTTCAGGTTTTTTTTTCTCCCATTTCCTCTGAACGGAATCAGCTGGTTTGAAACCTCAGCACACATCCTATTAATCTAGTCTACCTCTTCCATCAGTCAGGGTGAGACTCTTCAACAGATTCCCTGAATCTGTGTTACAAAACATAAATCACAGGATTAAACTTGTAGGGAATGATGAAAGCTGAATTCGTGTACATACATGTGGCAGGACAAATGGGTCCTTTTAGTATTTAACCTGAGTGAAAGCAATAAATTTGAAACAGGTTTAGCCAACCATATTGGTAACCCACAACAGATTCCATAAATGTTGTTGAATGAACATTGGTTTTGTTCAGTAATCCCTTGGATTAAAGCAGGGAGAGATAACTCAAACAATCTGTAAAGAATCACATTATTTGGCTATTTCACAGTGATCGACCAAAAACTGTCTGAGTTGTTTTATATCTAATTCGTTAGCAAATTAAACCAAGGAGAATATTTGTTATCTTTCAAAGCATGGTTCAAGTTAGACTGAATAGTATTGAACAATGGCCTAAGGTGGAGAGAAAATTATAAAGGCAATTTTTGATTATTTTCAATATTTCAACTGGCTTGTGATCTCATCAGTGTAGTTATTCCCTCTTGTGATTGCAATTCATTCAGGCCTGCCCTTTCTAAGTCATTCTTCTCTGTATTATCCCATAAATCTGCCATAGGGAGTCCTCCCAAAATGGCAGGGACCTTTTGCCAGTCCTCTTGACATTTCATGGACATGAAAGAAGCACCTGCATCATCTATGATACTCTCTGTCTCTATTTCTCCATGACCAATGTCCTCCCAACCATACATTTCTCTTAAATGCATCCTTTTCATCAATTTGGTATGATTTTTCTTTTGTAGTGACTTCCCTCTTGTACTTTCACATGACTGTTTGGTTGACCCTCAACTTTGATTTTTCAAGTAAAAACGTAGTAATTCTTGTTTTCTAGTTTATGGACATTTACTGTACCAGCTAGCTAGATTTTGTAGTGATAGAATAACAAAGCTAGAGAAAGGAAAAAAACTTAGTTTGAATCTTGCCTGAGATGCTTACTAGCTGCATAACCCTAGCTGAGTCATTTAATCTCTCTGTTTCAGCTTCTTAATCTGTAAAATGAGATCAATAATAGCATGTCACCCACAGGATCATGAGAATCAAGACAATATATCTAAAGAACTTTGAGAACCTCAGAACATTATTATATAAATAGTAGTGAATATTACCAATTGTAGGGCAGAATTATTTTAAACTAAATAAATTGAATACTATATTTATGGGTTACCTAGATTTTAGCAAAGCTTTAAATCAAGCATTTGATAGTATCTTCATGGAAAATGTGGTGGAGAGATATGGAATGGATAGTAATAAAATCGGATGCATTCAGAACTTATTTATTTACCATGCTTTTTTTTTGTACTTTTTTTTGTAGCCTCGGACCCAATTACAAGAGAAATTAATTATGTATTTTATCCTTCTCTTCTATGCATTGCTGCAAATAGCCAGGTAATGGATATCACATTCTTTGGGTTCCAACAAAGACAATATTATAAAATTAATGTTTGAATATACTAGGTCATCATACATAATACAAGAATTGATATGGTCTAGGTGAGCCTTGTACCTCTGACTTCTTCCTTATATTAGTGGAATTGTCTTGCATTTTATGTAACAGAATCATAGTGATTTTGCCATAATTTAGAAAAATATCTATTTTAGAGTAGTTGGCAGTGCTGTCAGGGGCCATGGCCACAGAAAAGATGGACCTGTGTAAAAATGGATCATAATGGATTATAAAGGATGGAGTACACAATTTATACCTAGTTTCATCTTTCCCAGATATCAAGAAATTCAGAGCCCGAGTTGAGCCATTTCAGGACAGTTGTAATTTTCAAGATTTGGGACTGTACACATCCCAAGAGCCTAGTTTGTGTTCAGCCTGAGGGCATCCTTCTTGGGTTACATTTCTCCTGCTAGTCAGGAGAATGTACCTCTGCCCTTCTTGCCTCTTCCACAATACCAACTCTACCCACAGACTTCTCTTCACAATAGTCCTCCAAGTAAAATAAAACATTTAAGGTCCATAGTCTATTTTATTTTTTTTAAATCACATAACAAAAAAATAAACAAATTGCTAGAGAACCATGAACTCTTAAAGATTTAGGAGAAAGGAAGAGTAGCAAAAATAAATAGTCAAAAATGTGACTTCTTGAAGGACTGTTTCATTTTTATCTTTATTTCACCAGTGCCTAGCATAGAACCTGCCAAACAGTAGTCACTTAATAAATACTTGTTGGCTTGAATTAAACTCCACTTTCTACTATTAGAAGATGTTTGATCCTATTCAAGTCATATTTGCTATCTCAGTATCCTCAAGTAACTCATTAAGGCTTAAGGTAAAAATTAGGTGTTGATTTGCAATAGTAAGGAATTTTCTACCTCTTCTATTAATAAATGAAATGTTTGCGGCCTCCATCCACCCTCCCCCCAAAATACAAAAACTAATTGAGAGGGACAGCTAGGTGGTGCAGTGGATAGAGCACCAGCCCTGAAGTCAGGAGGACCTGAGTTCAAATCTGGTCTCAGACACTTCTAGCTGTGTGATCCTTGGCAAATCACTTAACCCCAATTGCCTCAGCAAAACAAAAGTAAATAAAAACCAAGTTGGGGAATTGGAAAATAAAATAGGCATTGACTTCAAATAAAATAAGCACTGGACCTATGATTGCAGAAGCATGAGGAAATTCCCTCTACCAGTGTAGATCACATCTCCACAATTAGTTCTCCTTAGAGAGTTGCTCCTAGAGCATTAAGTGGTCAAATGACTCAGGGTCACAGAATTAACCCTGTCAGCAGGAGGATTTCCACTTGCCTTCTCCAGTTTGAGACCTGGTCTCTGTCTTTTATCCTCTGTTCTCAAATGCCTCTACTACTATCTTAACAATAACTAAAACTTGACATTTCCCTGAGGACTTCCCACCTCTAGCAACAATCTATAATTTAGACCATGCCATTTCTACTAAACTTCATTTTTCAGAGCCCATAGAGCCTATAGGAAAAGTCGGCATCATTCTTGCTCCCCACAACCACTTCTAGACTTCTTTCCAGGTTCAGTTCTGGAGCTTTTTTCTCCATGAAGTCTTCCACAGTTCCTTGAATTAAAAGTGATCTCCCTCCTCAAATCTCTCACTTTTTTAAAGGACCTCTATTTGGATACAGAATTCTTGGATTCAAATCCTTTAAATCTAAGCTCTACCACTCACTGATGGTGTTTATTTGGGCATAGTTTAACTCTGTTTTCCAATCTGTAAAATTAAGGTGATTGTCATCTGATCCTTTGGATTTGTCTCATATTAGAGTTATTTGTGTACATATATTATTCCTGTTAGATTTTCAGTTTCTTAAGGACAGAATCTTTGATTTCATTTTTATATCTTCTCTAGCACAAAACCTTGCCAGTGGTAGGTGCTTAATACAAAATGATTAAACTGAATTCACAAAATTAGCTTCACAAAGTGGTAAGTCTTAGATTTTACCTAGATTATTCAACCATTTTACAGGTATGGAAGCTGAGGCAAAGAGATGAGCAGTGACTTATTTAAGGTCCTAGAGCTAATAAGTGACAGAGCTGAGATTCATATGTAGCTATACAAACTCAGAGACATCCCAAAATAGAATCAGATGCCTTGGGAAGCAGTAAATTTTCCACTCCCACTGAAGGTCCTTCAAACTAAGGATACATGATAAACATGTGACAAAGAAAAGAAATCAGTTGGACTAAATGGACTCTGAGATTTCTTTCATCCTAAAATGTTTTTATTCAGTTTTTAAAATCCATTTTAATGAGAAAACCGATATTTAAAGGAGTTCACTAATAGACCTTTTTTTTTTGCTAAAGCAATTGGGATTAAGTGACTTGCCCAGGGTCACACAGCTAGAAAGCCTTAAGTGTCTGAGGTCAGATTTGACCTCAGGTCCTCCTGACTGCAGGGCTGGTGTTCTATCCATTACACCACTTAGCTGCCCCAATATTAGACTTTTTATAAAGTTAAGTTGTTGTGAGGATTAAATGACACTATTTGAAAAGAGGTCAGCACATAGTAGGTGACATAAATTATTATTCTTTTTTCCCTTTAAAACTGAGGCAAAAGAAGAAAAAATAATTTTTTGAGACACATAACTAATTAAACCCAAGTCCCCTGACTGAGTCTACCTTCTCTCTTCACTACAACCACTTCCAGGTCAACATTTATAAAACCAGCCATATGTTTAGACTCTAAAAAAGGAGAACTGTACTATTAACTCCAAGTGTCATCGGTAGAACTAAAATATAAAACCTGAACAACAAATAACCCAGGCCCTTGCTGTCATCTTATTTTTTCTATCTTGTGAATTCAAGTTTCCATAGTTTTACTTGTCTTAAAAAAGAATCATACATCTGTATTTTTCCACCAAAATCTATGAAATTTCTCTTGTCATCATTTAGCAGGGCAAATGCAACGTAATGGAAGTCTAGACAAGGATTATGGCAACTCGGATCTCAGCCAATGTGTAACCAGTATAAGAAGTGATCTTATCTGATGAATCCCCACTCTATGAGCTTTTTTTTTTTGGTCTTTTCCATTTTCTTAATGTTTCTTTCTGCCTCTCTCCTTTTTTTCTCCCTTTCTTCCTCTTTCCTCCCAATTATTTTTGCCAACTCTAGTAATCATAGCATAGTTGATAGAACAACAAACACATGAATCTCTAAGAAAAGCACAGAAACTTGAATTTTAAAAACGGGGGGAAATGAGATGATGTTTTGACAATTTCCTACCTTACAAAAATTCATCAAAAATATATTTTAATCATTGTATTTCTACAGGTTTTTACAAAAGACTTTCATATACATGAGACTGATCCTTATAATCAGCTGCTCTATGAGAGGTCATACAGTAAACTGAGGCTCAGGGAGAGTGATTCTCATGATTCCAACAGCTGAAAATAGTGGGAAACAGGCTAGGAACCCAGGCTTTGATTCCTATGTAAAATACTCCATTCCTTTGTGTTTTAACCCTTCTGTTAGTCGTTGGAGTTAATGGGATGATTCTCCTTTTCTGAATTCATATTTACAGATAATTTTATAAATGTTAACTTAGAAGTGGTTGTGGTGGAGATAAAGTGCTGGACTCAGACAGGACACTTAGGCTTAACTAGCCACGTGTCCCTGGTGAGTATATTTCTTTTCTTTGCTTCAGTCTTCTCATCTGTACAATGGGGAAGGGAAGGGAATATGCATTCATGTAGTGCCTACTATGAGCCAGCCACTGTGTTAAGTGCATTACAATTATTATCTTATTTGATCCTCACAGCAAATCTGAAAGTTACTAATCCCCATGTTACTACTGAAGAACCTGAGACTAAAAGCCAGGGTTACACAGCTTATGAAGGTAGCTAAGTGGTGCAGTAAAGAGATGAAATCAGGAGGATCTGAGTTCAAATACAGCCTCAGACAGTTACTAGCTGTGTGATGCTGGATAAGTCTGACTCAGTTTCCTCATCTGTTAAATGATCGAAGAAAGAAATGGCAAACTACTCTTGCATCTTTGCCAAGACAACAATGACTTAGCTTAAAAATACCTCAGTCCACATTTGAACTCAAGTCTACTTTCTGATTCCAGGTCTGGTGCTCTATCCACTGAGCTGCCTCTGAGCATTTCTGTGCCGACATCCCAGGATTTTTATGAGAAAGTTGCTTTGTAGACTCTTGAGAGGCATTTTGGAAATAATGCTAAATTTGGAGTTATCACCCCCGAATTTGAATCTCACCTCTACTAGTTATGCTTGTATGATTTTGGGAAGCTCCTTTAACCCCTGAAGTCCTTGGTTCCTCATCTGAATGCTGAGAGACTTCTCAGGTTCCCTCTGGATCCATGATCCCAGTTATCCATCATAAAATGGAGGGATTTAAAATCATCAAGCTTCAAACAGCATCTTGTTTTTATCTCTTTAATAACAATAATAGCTCAACTCCAGTCCTTCTCCGATTCCCTTTCCTATTCCCTTTCTCAACTTCCCACAGATTCTGGAAGTGACTCCATTTTTTTAATTTTAAAATGTAATTAATGCTTAAACATGGCTGCCTCATCAGGCTGTTGGAAGGGAATTGCTTTGTAATCTTGAAAACACATTAAAAATGTAAGCTATCAGCATGATGATGAGAGTGAGCTGGAAGAACTGGAGGCAAAGAAACCAATTAGGCTATTGTAATAGTCCAGGTGGGCGGTAATGAGCTCCTGTACCAGGGTGGTGGCCATGGTAATAGAAAGGAAGGCACTGATTTAGATATGACTTGGATAAAGGCCTATCTTTGAAGATAGTACACTTATCAAATTTGCTGATGACTCAGAGCTGGATGGGATTTGAGCCAGTTGGATGGTAAAGTCAGGTTCCCTAAAGATCAAAACAAATTTGAATCTTAATAAATATAAGGCAAGAGAGGAAAAGAGAAGGTGGAACATGAGGAGGAAAATGGAGAGAAGACAAAAAAAAGAATAATAAAGAAGTGCAAGAAGGAGGAAGATGCTTCTTTTTAGATAGCATTAATATTTTCCGTGGAACTAAAGCATTTACACGTCTCACAAATGCTTAAAATAAACCACTGAGGTAAGGAACTGTCATTGTCTCAATTAAAGGAAAATGGAAAGATCAAAGAATGGAAATGGCTCTCCCAAGGTTGCAAAGCTCATCAGTCAGTGTCAAGATCCCAAGGAACACATCAGAGTCTTCTCCATCCAATGTCCTTTTAAAGACAGTACAACTCCTTGAGAAATACCCAGAAACAGAGATGAAAAATGGCGTACTTTATAATGAAACCTGTGAAACTAAAGCAGCCAAAATTAAAATCAGAGAGACAGAAAAACACAGAGATCAGAAGAGAGAGGGGGAGGGGAGAGATAGAGGGGACGGGGGAGGGGGGGGGAAGAGGGAAAGGGAGAAGGAGAGAAAGAGAGGGAGAGAGGAGAAAAGGGGTAAAGAGGAAGAAGAAAGGAAAAGGGAGAGAGGGGGAAATGGGAGGGAAATAAAGAAGAAAAGATAGAATATGAAAGAAAGATAAAAAGAGAGGGAGGAAAGTGAAAGAGAAAAGGGAAGACATGAGAGAGGAAAAAAAGAGAGAGACACAGAGAAAATGATTTTGTTTAAATAAATGAGGAAGGGAATTTGGAGGATGGTGACTAAACCATAGAAAACACCTGCCTTCCTGAAATTAGAAGCCAAGCATCAAGGCACCGGGCACTCTGACTCATAATAACTGCCAAATGGGTGAAGCCCAATCTCTTAAAGTAAAAGGGTCCTAAATTGTAATTGGACCATCCTGGATTAAATTTCAATACCTGAAAATTTTCTCAGAAATGAATAGGCCGTTGGGATGGACTGTGGAGCCCGAGCATAATGTGCTTCCCACAGCTGATCCTGGCAGGTCACTCCGTTTGCTCCAAAGAAAGGTCCCAAGTGGTCTTTAAGGGCATTCAGCTGCTGAGTGCTTACTTCTTTCATCCCCCATTGTGTGCCTGGTAGCAGATCCAAAGAAGGAGCCTCAATCAGCTCCGTGGGTGAAATGCTCCTTCCACTGTAGAGCCTGAGATCCCTCTGGCCCGGCTCTCCCACTTCGAGTGATGGACACTCTGAATCTTAATGGTTTCTAAGAAATGTTGGTGGGGAGGAACAAAGGGAGCGGGAGAAAAAATAACTCAGATTTTATTGGAGATTGGGGTTGCACCCTTAAGAAGTCTCATTTGGGGCTGAAATTCCCATAACCTTAGAAAACTGGGAAGTCCTATCGGGAGGCCATTGAGTACATACCCAAACAAAAGCTCCGGCTTAATGGAGAAAGCATCAAAGGCTGACCAATGCTAATGTAGTCTTAGGCTAAATTAAGAGAGATGGAGCATATAGGACTTTGGAAGTAATAAGCCCCCTCCCCATCCTGCTCAGATCAGACTACAAATTAAGGACATGCAGAAGAGAGCACCCAGGATAATGAAGGGATTGGAGGTGGGGCTATAGAGGGTCCAGTTAGAGGAATTGGAGGTGTTTGGCCTGGGAAAGGGAGTGGAAGAACAAAATCAGGAAAAATGGGGGGATGTACAGAAAACCAGATTGACTTCCTAATAATTAGAGCTCCCCAGTCATGCAATGGGTTCCTCCTGCCTGGAGCCCTTCAAGTCATGCTAAATATCTAATCTCATTTGGGACATGGCATTTAATGGCATCCAGTTGACATAGTGGACTTGAAGTGAGGAAGACCTGAGTTCAAATCAAAGCCTCAGACACTCACCAGCTGTGTGATTTAGCCAATTCTTTAATTTCTCTCTATTTCAGTTTGCTCATCAGCAAAATTAAAGGGTCTAACTCTGATTCCTAATCATGACTTCCAGCCCTAAATCTATATTGCTATACTCCTTTATTGTTAAAGGGATTCTTATTCAAGCACAGGATGACCTGGAAGGCAACTGAGGTCCCTCCTTCTATATTCTGTAAAAAAAAAAATTATCCATCAGATCTCTTCTGGAATCAAATTTTAAAATTTCCATTTAGTTTTTCTGGTTGCATTTTCTCTGAGTCACTGAGAAGAGTAAAAGTCAATTCATTCAAAAGCTTCAGTTTGGTGAGTTAATTTCTGTGTCTTATGTTCCACATTAGGCATTTTTTTAGTGTCAATCCTGGTAATGTTTTCTAATCACAAAATAATATTTCCTGTCCTCCCTCATATGGGCTTTAGAACTCCAGGAGCTAAAGCCTCTCTACAGAGGTCATGAACCTGTCCGCTGAAGTACAGATGAATGTAAAATATTCGACTGAGTTTAACAGGCCTTATTAATGTGCAGAACCAGGATGCATTTTTTATTTAAATTTATCAAAAGGCTCAAAGGCCAGGGTTTTTTTTAATTGTTTTGCCTTCATTTCTGTAGAGTTGCATGTTGCTACAAATGAAATGTGCCTGGATAATTAATTATTTTACATAAATCAGGGTTGCAATTGTACCTAATATTTCTAAGACCTCTTAGTAGTGGAAGTCTTTTCCATTAGGACTAGAAACTGGTGCTAATTATTTTACTTAAAGCTTATGGAAATTTGATCTGAGCAGGAAACAAATCTGGCATGTAAGCTTAGGGTTGTTATGAAGAGATTGTTTCTGGGTGAGGAAGCTAGAAAAATACATACAAATTGTTTTTCTTTTGTATTTATTGTTTTAGAGGTCAAAACTTGGGAGAGTTATGATTGACCCATTTCAACAAATGTTGTTTGCTTCAGCTGATTTTAAGTTTCTTGAGGGCAGGAGCTATATTCATTTTGTATATGTTCCCAGCACAGCGTTTGGCTCATAGGAATGTAATAACTTCTTGGATCAGATGTTTTTCTTTATTTGAATCTTGGAAGATGTCTAATGTTCAAATTTATGAACCAAAAAACCTTCAATAAACTTATAATTCACTAAACAATAAGCTTGAATAAGTATTTTCATTTCAAACCAACAATTAAGTGCTAGGTAGAAAACTGGGTTTTGAATCAAAAAGACCAAAGTTCAATTTCTAAATAAAAAAATTAGCTCTGTGGCCCAGAAAAGTCACTTAATTCCTCTCAGACTCAGTTTTCTTATATGTACCATGAGGTAGTTGAACTTACTGGTCTTCAAAATGTCTTCTCACCATATATTTATGATTCTATGATCCTACAAACTAGATTATATGTTAAGTGTCACAATAGATTCACAATAAGGATTTACCATGTGGTAACATCATGAAGTGGAAAGAACTCTGACACTTCAGTCCCAGGATTTAGGTTAAATCCACTCTCATATTTACTCCAGAGGGGAAGCCAAGAAAGACAACCTAAGCCTTCATTTCAATAGATTATGCATAAACAAGGAGTTTATATTCAACGGCTTATAGGACCCTTCTAGCTTTATGTTCCTATTTAATTTATGATCCTCACTAGGATATTCTCCCAAGTGGGATATGAGATACACATAGATGATTGTAAAGGAGAGAGGAAAGATCTTCCTGAAGTGTTCAAGGAAAATTTGAGGAGGCTGAGAATGCTTTCGGCTCTGGGCCTCATTTGACTACTTTTCCAAAATGAATTCCAGTTTCTCAGAAATGTATTTTATTCATTTTTCAAGGCAATTTATCCAAAAAAAGATTGGCTATATGCCATCATTTTCTTTTTCACGATGGTAAAATGTTGTTTGGCAATTTTCTCAAGAAAAACTGTTTCTTTCATTATACCTTTAAAAAGAACATTTTGCTGTCAGACCAAAAAAAAAATTTCCCTGAGCTATACTTAAATATTAAAATGAAAGAATATTTTTTTATAATTCATAGAGTTTAGTCAGTGTTTTGATTTGGCCTTTCTCTTTTTAAACACCAAACTGGTTATTTTATTAGTATAAAGGACTCCAGGTGCGAAAATGCAAATTGGCATCTGTTCATTAATTTCCAGAGTTGCCTAGGACCCTGAGAAGTTGTGACTTGTCCAAGATCATACAACCAATAGATATGAGAGGCAGTAATTGAATCTAGGTGTTCCTGACTGAAGAATCATTCTTCCATCTTCAGGTGCAGTTCTTTGGCAAACTGTATTTCATGTTTGTTTATGAACATATTGAATTCAGCAACAGTGCTGAATACAACAAAGAATAGAGCAAAACAAACTTTAGGTAAGTCTTTCCCTGCCTACACATATATTGTTATCAGATTATGTCTTCATTGCCCAGATGTCATGGCGCAGAAAGTTGTCTTTTCTGCCTCCCCCC